>CM023448.1:131577710-131792710 GCA_013339765.2 Haemaphysalis longicornis | reverse complement strand
ATATTTTTCATGCCTCACCTCTAGTGATACCTTTTCGAAATGCCACAGATATCGGTAAATGCACGCCATGAGTAACGACCTAGACAAACATAAAAAATTGGCCGGTTCTGCTCCTTGTGTTGCAATGTCGTCAATCGTGTCTGTATGGTGTTGTGAGTGTGCTGTGTTGCTTGCCTGAGTTGTCTGTGTTGTGCGTTGGTTCTCTAGGTAGGTGTGCAAGGTTTGTTAGTGGTTGTTATTCGCGGTGTCAGTGTGTGAACGTGTGGTGTCGTGTGTGACGCGTGCCGTGGCGTAGGGTGGTGTATGTGTGGTGTGTTACGTTGTGATCTGCGTTTCCGTGTCCAGTGTTGCAGAGAGTGGACTTCTAGTGGCTTGGTGAACTGGTGCGTGTTGTTTCTAAATGTTGGCAGAGTTGTGGTGGTGGCGGCGTGGGGGATTTTTTTTGCTGTGAGTATTTTTTTTCGAGTAGCTGTTTGTTTTTTAGGACTGATTCCTTGTTTGTTTGTTGTTATTGGTATGTTTGTTTTGTATGTTGGACAGTGACTAGGAGGGTGTTAGTGGGGGTTTAGTATGGGGTGTGTTTGGTTGGGGTGTGCGGTGGGAAGTAGGGGTGCAGATGTGTCTTTTGGTTTAGTGCAGAGATTGTTTAAAGACGCGTGGTTGCCTGTTCCGTTGTGGCTGTGCCCACGGTGGTGTCAACACGTTAAGATTACTGGTTGGATGATTGGTAGACCCTCGTCTTTGGGTGCAGTTTCCTAGTCAGTTGTTTCACCGAGTGTAGGCGGCGAAGCGGTGCGCCTTGCGTCTGTGGTGTGGGGTATGTGGGTCAGCCGTCCCTTTTCGGTGACATGTGAGGTGGTCGTGGGGGAGCTGGTGTTCGTGTGTCCTGTGGTTTGTTGAGCCCGGTTTGGGGGTTTGTGTGTAAATGTTGCGGCGTATCGCTTTCGGTTTAGGCGTACTGGCACGTTCGGTAATGGGAAGGGAGGGGACAGGTCGAGGAACGGGAAATGTTCGGTTGGGGTTCTTTCAACGTGCGTCGCAGTTAGTGTGAAACGGTGAGTGTGTGATACGGTGTTGTGTGTGAGTGTGTGTGGTGCGTGTGGTGTGGTGCGTGTGTGGGTGTGGTTGGTATGGTGTGGTGTGTGTGGTGTGTGTGCGTGTGATGTGTGTGAGTGTGGTGTGAGTGTGTGTGTGTGTGTGTGTGTGTGTGGTGTGTGTGTGTGTGGTGTGGTGTGTGTGGGTGTCGTGTTGGGTGTGTGTGTGTGTGTGTGGTGTGTGGTGTGTGTGTTGTGCTGTGTGTGTGTGTGTGTGTGTGTTGTGTGGTGTGGGGTGTGTGTGTGTGTGTGTGGTGTGTGTGTGTGTGTGTGTGTTGTGTGTGGGGTGTGTGTGTGTGTGGTGTGTGTGTGGTGTGTGTGTTGTGTGTGGGGTGTGTGTGTGTGTGTGTGTGTGTGTGTGGTGTGTGTGTGTGTGGTGTGTGTGTGTGTGTGTGGTGTGGTGTGTGTGTGTGTGTGTGTGTGTGTGCTTGTGGTGTGGTGTGTGTGTGTGTGTGTGTGTGTGTGTGTGTGTGTGTGTGGTGTGTGTGTGGTGTGTGTGTGTGTGTGTGTGTGTGTGTGTGTGTGTGTGTGGTGTGTGTGTGTGTGTGTGTGTGTGTGTGTGTGTGTGTGTGTGTGTGTGTGTGTGTGTGTGGTGTGTGTTTGTGTGTGTGTGGTGTGTGTGTGTGTGTGTGGTGTGTGTGTGTGTGTGTGGTGTGTGTGTGTGTGTGGTGTGTGTGTGTGTGTGTGTTGTGTGTGTGTGTGTGTGTGTGTGTGTGTGTGGTGTGTGTGTGTGTGTGGTGTGTGTGTGTGGTGTGGGGTGTGTGTGGGTGTGGTGTGTGTGTGTGTGTGTGTGTGGTGTGTGTGTGTGTGGGTGTGTGTGTGTTGTGTGTGTGTGTGTGTGTGGTGTGTGTGTGTGGGTGTGGTGTGTGTGTGTGTGTGTGGGTGTGTGTGTGGTGTGTGTGTGGTGTTGTGTGTGTGTGTGTGTGTGTGTGTGTGTGTGTGTGTGTGGGTGGGTGTGTGTGGGGTGTGTGTGTGTGTGGTGTGTGTGTGTGTGTGTGTGTGTGTGTGTGTGTGTGTGTGTGTGTGTGTGTGTGTGTGTGTGTGTGGTGTGTGTGTGTGTGTGTGTGTGTGTGTGTGTGTGTGTGTGTGTGTGTGTGTGTGTGTGGGTGTGTGTGTGTGTGTGTGTGTGTGTGTGTGTTGTGGGTGTGTGTGTGTGTGTGTGTGTGTGTGTGTGTGTGTTGTGTGGGGTGTGTGGTGTGTGTGTGTGTGGTGTGTGTGTGTGTGTGTGTGTGTGGTGTGGGGTGTGTGGTGTGTGTGTGTGTGTGTGTGTGGTGTGTGTGTGTGTGTGTGTGTGTGTGTGTGTGGTGTGGTGTGTGTGTTGTTGTGTGTGTCAACAGTTTAAAATATACCCGCATGGAACTCTCGCAACTGCGGCATAGTTAATTCATTATATCTAACCAAAAGTTTATGGGTAGGGAGGAACAAGTAATGCGGCTGTGGCTACCAAAGTAATGCATTCCATGTTGTCCTTTCAGGGGCGGAACAGCACTTTCGGTTGCACCCTGGAAGGCGACGGGGAAGACACTTTCTCTATCCCCCCAACAGTCGGCCCTCACGCGAAGTCGATTTTGCCATCTGGTTCAAAGTTCGTCGAAGTGGACTATGAAATAGCCGACCCCAAATACATCGACTCACGGTGAGTGTTTACTGAAATATTGTGAGGGAGCATAGGTATATGGTGAGCATGTGAGAGCCGTTACACGAGGTTGATTCTAACCAGAACGCACCAAAATGATTGACAGCAAAATGTCAGGAATCAAATGACGAAACCAGTGAAAATAAGATTAAAATAATTTGCATTAAGACGGGATTAGGATTTTAGTCTATTTCTATTTCGGGTACTACCTTTTAGGCAGCATTTTATTTTCTACTTCACCGTGAAGTAGAAAGTAGAACGCAAGTAGAACCTGCTTGAGGGCCTCAAACAACTTCTACTTGCGTTCTCCATTCGACTTTTAATCGAGTGAATCACTCCCTATTTACAATATATATACACTGGCTACTTTTTTAAAGAAGCTCGTGCATGTAATATATAAAAACAGGGAGTAGGGCTTTGAAAGCAGGAATTATAACTTACTTGGCAAGTTTTTTTTTTAATTTTTATTTTACCCGGGTGTTGTTGAAGATGTCTTCTTCCCCCAACCTCGATTATCAGTACAGTGCAATCGAAACGAACGTTGTCCTTCTATTGACAAGTTTTCGGCGCCTTTTACTCACGGACGTGCGCGTCCCCTCTTGCAACAGGCGAAATATAAGTTTGCTTCCTGCAATGGCATATGCAACAAAAAAGGATGTAATATTGTGCAGAAACTAACCGACTTACATGAAACCTTTGGTGGGTATCCTTTAGTCTATTTTCAACTTTTTTTCGTCACTTGTGCCCCGGCTATATTGGCCGGCAAAGATGTTCTCGCAAGGGCATTGGAGGAGCCTCATTTGCCCCAGCCCGCACCAATAGAGCCAAGCACGGCGAGCTCTAGCCTGGCCGTGCCACAAAGTTATGTCCGGTCACGCCCGCAAAAACATAGCTGCGCCCGGTGGGGCTATACCGGACCTGGCATGACCCACGCTGCCGATGGGCTGTGCGGCACACTAGGCGCAGGCAGCAGTACTGCCCAGACTGCACGTTTGAAGACACATGCAAGAATACTTAATGCATAGCATGATGCCAATTGGCTCAGAGTGCAGTGATTGACAATAGTACTGTGGCATTGCACAAACTCAAGTGCGAACACTAGCTCAGTGCTCTTATTTGTTTCGTCGGATACCATTTGATTTTGGGTGTTAGCGCGCTGAAGCTATATACGTCTTTGGCTATAAGGCGCACCGTAGAGGAGTGCTCCGGATTACTTTTGACCAACTGGAGATTTTTAGCGGACGCCGATATCTCGACACACAGGCGTTTTCGCTTTTCGTCTCCACCAGAAAAGCAGCCTCCGCGGCCGCGTTTAAACCCGCATCCTCGGGCTCAGCGGCACAAGGCCTTAGCCACTGAGCCATCGCGGCGGGTTTTGTTGGATATCGATCTCGTCCGTTTGTGGGGTTAACATGAGCGGAATGAAGCGGCTTGGTTACACCTGAAAGCAGAAACAGCGCATTGAAATACTACACTGTTCGAATCCCGGATGCTATTTTTCTCAGTCTGAGTCTCCAGGCTTGGGTTTCCATAGATTCTTAATCAGCTTGCAGGTTTCTACTCTGCTTAACAATGTAATTGATATTTTTCATGCCTCACATCTAGTGACACCTTTTCGAAATGCCACAAAGATCGGTAAATGCACGCCATGAGTAACGACCTAGAAAAACAATAAAACAACCGCGTGAGTACTGAACCTCCCGTTCATGGCTGTGCCCTAACCCGGCTCAGGTTTTCCAAACCACCGCTAAGCCAACTAGAGTTCGCGCAGTGATTAATGGTCACGCACCCTCGTCTTCATGCCAAGAGATGCGCAACGTTTTCCATAACGTCCAGCTTGTTTAACAACCCGCAGATAGTAGCGACAGAGACCGAAGCGGTGCAGCCTCTGACGTCATCCGTGGCTGTGCGGGTCAACATCGTGGACGTCAACGACCACGCTCCCATCTTCACGAGTGACATGTACGAGGTGGTCGTGGCAGAAGACGCCAAGCCTGGCATCGTCATCGCTGTCGTCACTGTGAGTTATCGTCTGCACGCCCGGTCTTGAGCGGGTTTGCTGTGTAAATGTTAGCGGCGCTACTCGCCCTCTTCGGTTATACAGCGCTGTAACCTGGCCACGATTACCGCGTAATCAGCAGAAGCAGGAGGGAGAACAAGAGCTACGAAGGAAACAGGGAAATAGTATCAGGAACTTGGAGGTCTCTTTACAAAACGTAGCAGTACGCAAGGATAAGATGTGAAATGGTTGAACGGAAGGAAATAAAGCAATAACCGAATGTTGAATGTTGCAAAGATTTATAAACATCTATTTAAAGCAAGAGAAAGCCGGAGATAGCAGGTATCGCACATAGACGCAGTGATAACCAAAACGGTAGTGCAAAAAGAACACCCGCAAGATATGTAAAACATTTGAGATTCTGTGTAGATCTGTAAGAACCCACGTTATTAACGAAGATATTTTTATCATGAATGTTATAGTATATACCAAACTTCCAGCTGTAGCTATAGACGACATTGAAATTGAAAATAATTTTAAAAAAAATATGCTATCGCGGAATAACCCTGGATTTTTTAAACAGTAGCGGAGACACTGGGCTAGAAACTCTTAAAAAATCGTACGCACAATTCGAAAAAAGTTGAAGTCCACAAATATCGCGGAAAGATGCCAAGATGTACCTTTTTTACAGTAAGGGGGTGTCAATAAAGTAAAAAAATTATTACAAGCTGGTCTGATGTATGGCGCAAAAATTTTTTGTGTAAGTAGTTAAGTTAACAAGTGACACCATAGATTTCCACCAATTTACAGCGGAAGTGCAATACAGGCGGCCTGCCTAGAGGTTTTGTGCATGGCTCGACGGCCAGTTCCGGAAGAAAACGTGTTGGTGCTGTTATCCCTAGTCGATACGCCGTCATTACTTGTCGTTCCACGCACGGCATACATAAACGATGATCACGGGTATCAGAGGCGGAGATTGGTGAGGCCGCTATTCTGATCCAGAAACTCGTCGTTGTTCAGTCCTGTATTGTGCTTCCTGAACAGCTTTTGCCGAGTCAACCTCGCTCGTCAGTGTATATTCATTTCGTCATGACAAATATCAAGAAAATTTAGTCTAAAAGTTATACGAACGAGCAGTTTTATTTTGGACCTCTCAAGCCAAGAACATTTAATGATATATCACGCAACATTCGTTTCAACCATGAAAAGTAACGAAACACCGTGTTTAAAGCAAAACACGGTGTTCCGTTACTTTTTTGTTTCTGATGGGGCAAACATTCTAGATTGGGATGATTTTTATATACAGGCCGCGGAAGCATACACAAAGCATGCACAAACAATAGATATCCATCTGTTTCTCATAACATATGCAACTTTAGGCCGTTTGCGCTCACCTAAGTGAGATGTCCTTCCCCGCCATCCCATCAGCAATTTCTTTTTCAATTCAGTGCTTTTCTCTAGTTAAATCTTATGACTCCAAGAATTGCTCTGCATCCCCCCCCCCCCCCCCCTCCCCCCAAAAAAATGCAGGCAACAGACCCGGACACTGGGAGTTTTGGCACAGTCAAGTACACGTCGTTGAATGGACCAATCGCCAGGAAGTAAGTATGACATGAGACTGCCCACCAAAGGCGGGGAATATGTAAACGTGGAATGCACTACTGGCACATTCACGATTTGCCGCAAGCCTATAAAATTATGACCCCCCCCCCCCCCCCCCCCCAAACTCTTGCCCCACTGTCAGGTATCCATGGTAGCCAATCTGGGTGAGTAGGGGGGTGTCGCGCTGGTTGAGTCAAAACATTGGAAATACGGAAGCTTGCGTCTCCGCTTCACCGCGCTGCCCGTACGATTCATACGCAGTTGTAGAAGCTGTCAAATACCTGGCACGGGGTGTCCTGCTCTCGCCCAGTGGCGAACAACTGTTCTGATTTCGAACGTGCTACTATTGGTTCTCGTGGGTTGTCAGCCAGACACAAGATGGGCTGGCATGAGCAAGGGCGCCTATGCTAAAGAACGATTAAAGCGAAAAATTTGGCGAGTTGGTTGCTACCTAATGAACTCGTACTGCTAGCGAACGTGAACACTGGACGAAGAAGGAAATAAAACACGAAACACACGCTATACTTCCACTTGGGTTATGCCAAAGGAAATAAGAAAAAAACGCATATTTGAACATGAATCGAGAACAGATAAACAAAAACATTCATTCGTGGAAATGAAACGCCGCAGTCTTTGCACTCGCTCGTATTACTACTTAAACACTGAAGCACAAACAACACCTAGCCATATTACGGGACATGCTCTTTACCGACACGTGTGCACACCAGCCACCAATTACGCATTGTCATGAGACACCCCTTCCCTCTCTCCATGAAGTTGATTTATTTGGCTGAAAGTGCCAAAGATGGTGCACTGACGCAGTTTTCGCCCTCCCTGTTTATCACAAAGGCGTCGAAGACTTCCCTATCAGTTTGGGGACAATATCTAACAAGATGCGCGTCTGCATAAATTTCGGCGTACACCCGCACCTCCTACGGCAGTGGTCAGCGAGGCAGCCAGCTCCCATCTGGGCACTCACCGCTGCGTGGTGCTCTTTCAACCTATCATTGAGAAACCTGCCAGTTTATCCGATGTAGCAGCGTTTTCACGCCGGAGGAATCCGGTAAACCACACCAGTCGCGCACTTCACGAACTTTTTTTCGCGTTTGTGACCCAGAAGTGCTTATTGCGTGTTTCATTGGCCTTTTGCACCATCTTGGAAAGCTTCTTAGTAGCCGAGAATACAACTTGTACTCCACGCTGGCCACCGACCTCCTTCAGGCGATGGTACACGTGGTGCACGTATGGCATACTGCAGCCACCACAGGGGCTTTCTCCCTCTGGGTATCCAAACCTGGCGCGTGGGCGCTCTACACTTCCTTCAAAAGGCTCTCCGCCACAGAAGCCACCATTTTTGGTGGATATCCCGCTGTTTCCAATGTTTCAGTTTGCTTGAGCAAGCTTGCCTGTATTTGGTCCGGGAAGGACCTAGTGCGCGGCGCCCTCATAACAATCCTTGCTGTGCCCCGCTTCAGGAGCTTGGAATGGGCCGACTGGTAAGGTAGGATGCCCTTTTTGCTACGAGGAGCATACTGCCAACACGGATGACCATCACCAAGGAGCAGGCACACTCCGAAAACTGCAAAACACACAATTCTGGCATCTAGCGTGTGAACTTAAGACCCTCTGCACACTCAGCGAAAATGCGGAGCACATCCGCAACCATCTTATCGCGGTCATCGGGCCGAACCTGCCCCATGACAATAAGAAAATCATCCACATATCTGCAGACCTTGACAACAGGGGTTTTGTCCGTTTTGTGTCCGTTTCAAAAGTGTTCGTTTTGAGTAAGCCCTGACTGGCTAAAAGTGAACGCTCGGATGTGACGTCATGCGAGCACGGCGGAGATATGAGGCGCGGCTTCTCGGAGCACACGATTTGGGGCAGACGATTTTTTTTTTAGAACGATTTTTCGTCGCCTTGTTGGTTCGCTGGCGGAACAATAAACTCATAAAAGATGGTTTAAAATAGGTTTAGTCGTTTAAAATGTTTTTGCAACAGCAGTTTCGCAAAAGTCAACCCAAAACCTGCCTACAACTGGAAGTACGTCACAATAAAACGGATGCAAAACGGACGTTTTCAAAACGGATGTTTTCAAAACGGACAAACACGATAATACCGCCTCTGAACTGCCTTCAAGGCGACGAGATATATGTCGGTCGAATTTTGCCGAGATTCATTGCATCGCCCCTGTCCTGAGCGACCTATTCTTAGCAAAACGCGACGGACAGATGTCTTTTCGTCTTGAAGGCAGTTCCGTTAACAGAGCCCGTTAACGGCCCTCTTTTGGTGCCACCAAAAAAAACTTTATAATTGCGTATTCATGAAACTGGTGCCCTCTTGCGCATCCTACTTAGTAGCGGATTCAGCTTTAAGTGTAGCGCATACTTTGAGCCGTCTCCCGAATGCTCTACTGCAATTATCACTCTCCCCTACTCCGTTTGCTTATACTGCGGCTTACTTCCACTGCCTATTGAATAAACCAACGCTGCGGCAGAGTGAGAGCTCACGCGTGTTTCCCCACGCAGCCTGAAGCTGGACCCGGATACGGGTCAAGATCACCCTGGTGTCGTCCGAGGGGCCTCGACCGCGAGTCGGTGCCCGAGTTTATGCTCACGGTCGAAGCTCAGGACGGAGGAGGTCACCGGGCGTCTACGCAGCTCCTGGTGCGTATGGGCGACGCCAACGACAACGCACCTGCGTTCCGCCAGCAGCGCTACGATGCCGTGCTCACCGCGGATCTGGCAGACTTCTCCGAGCCGCTGGTTGTCCAGGTACCGTGAACGCAAACTGCGCCATGGAGCGCGACTACAAATGTTCTGCTGTCGCGATTAAAAGCGGTTGACATATCGGTCATTTCAAGCTGTCTTCTTAGCAATGCATCAGTGCAGAATGATGAACCCGACTGTAACTAGGCTCTGCTACATAAAACTCTCTAAGGGATACAAAGGATCTTCTTATGGAGGTACTCAAGAAAAAGCCCTAGGACCTTGCTATTAGGCTCATATGGCCCCTAAAATTTCTCATCAGCAATACGTGTGAGTGTAGTAGTGCAGTACATTTTAAAGGGGCTCGTATGCATAGCAGAACGTCTTACGCATTTATTTGCAGATATTTGCAGAAACTCCCACATGGGACTTTCTGGGAATGTTTCTTTTTTGTTACTGCGTCGTTCATATGGTTTCGACTAATACCGCCACATGCTGTGCGTGTATACTGATTCCTTCCATTATGGACAGATCTTCAACGTGGTCAATTTATTTAGTTAAGCATTGGGCCTCTCGTGTTGGGTCTGTTCCTTGCTCAGGTGAATTCAGCGCCAGATGTACGAAGAAAATATTTTGCTGAAACATTAGATTCGTTCTAGGCATACATTAATTTAGCAGTTAGCGCTTGTTCGCGACTTACGATGGTCAAAAGGAAGGCCGTGCTATCGCTATAATTGCTAGCCCCTATTTCATAGTTGGCGTAGCCCGCGGGCAGCGTCTATTCCGGGTCAGATGGAAACGTTATTGTAAGTCGATATTTAATGGACGCCGATGTCTTTGAAGTGGAGTTGCATCACTTTTTTGGCAAAGCATGCTTATCGAAAGGAATCAATTTCTCGGAGAGTCGGCGAGGGATGAGAGTACACGGTTCCCGTTCTACCAACTGAGCTGCGAACGGAAGGCGGATGCGACTGATGAAAGTATTTGTGTTAACTGTTAACAGATAACAGCGAAACCTCACTGCTTCTTTTTTCAGTATCGGGCGTAATGTGCGCTAAGCTTTTCCAAAGCTTTTCATTGTAGATTTGTAGATTTACGCTGGGTATCGTTGATTCATAACATCCCGGTCGCACTTGGGGCGTGCACATTTTCCATAACAGGAATTATAAAAAGAAACGTTCTTATTTACGTCTCCAAGTAATTGCTGATTCTCTCAGTAATTAGAAAAATGTTACCATACTAGCTTAGATTTCACTGCCCACTACGGTTATAACTAGGAGACCCCACCGACATGCTTCTGGATGCTGAATGTGCAGTCATGGACAAATGAAATGAGAACACGAAAATATGAACCAAAACACGCTAAATCAAAGAACACGAATACTGGAAATAAAGTAATGAATCGCTAGTGGTATATTTTAAAAGACACCCTTTGAATCTTTGTTACTGTAATAAAGCCACGCGACTATTTCACTTGCGCGGAAAGAAATCGTGCTATTTGTGTGTTTTGGTTCATATTTTTTGTTGCGTTTTATTTGTCCATGACTGTACCAATATTGTAGTGTTGCTACTTAAAACACCCGTAAATATAGGGTGGTCGCGAACTAACAGAGACGCAAGCCAGGCCGCCATCTTAATCTCATGTTCACCCATGATTATAGCGCACGAACTCTACACCAGACTCAGGTTCGTCAGATTGTTGCACTAATTTTTGGTTAATCATTCAGGACCTACAAATGCGTGCACGCACACTTCTTCCGTGTTCGATCGCTTTCGCACGATCGTAGGCGACCGACGCGGACTCCCCGGGGCCCAACAGTAACGTGACGTACGAGATAGTGAGCGGCAACTACGAGCACAAGTTCCGCATCGACCCGGTGACGGGCGTCGTGAGCCTTTCGGCGCCCTTGCCTGCAACCACAGCGGTCCGCGCGGGATCGCCCCTGGTCCTCACGGTGCGCGCCCACGATCAGGGCATACCCGTGCTCTCGGCCTCGGTGCCCGTCCGAGTGCACACGCAGGTGAGCAGGCCGCTGCGCTTGGGCCGCAGCATACAGGGTACGATAATGTACGTAGTCCAGGGTTCGACGGAAGTCCGTCTGGTCAGGTGGTAAGCTCATAACAAAGTTCCGGTCACTGACCAAGTCAAAAGAATAAAATTGACGTTTCGGATCCCCTACGGAATCCTTGATCACAATGAGGCGAGGCAAGACGTCGCCGCGATTGGTTTTCATGCTTTCAAAATGCGTCGTAATGATCGTGCGTAGATATCGGGCATATTGCCCTCTGTCCGGTTGATGGTATCTGATGTCGTTTGAATAACGATAGCGGCTTCCTCAAGATAGCGGGGCCCGCAATCCACGAACCAGTCCAAGTTGCAAACCTAAAAACGCCTTCTACGGTTAAGGTCAGCAACCGCAGCGCCGGCTGCACGAACCGCCCACGACGCTGGAGGTGGAACACAGCTGTGACAGGTGGCCTTAGGCCTGATCTCTTGTACCCGTGGTACACAAGAAATCTAATGACGATCAGAGTGAATGACATTCGCTGTTAATGGCATTCGCTTTGGCCGCCCCGGTGCACACTCCGAAATACATGGCATTTGATAATAATATCCGTGACGATTGATAAACTTGGGGGATCGCGCAATATACTAAACTAAATGCGTTTGCATTTTATACTCGTAATGTTTGCGAAAACATACAATCCTACGTCTTTACTATACCAGGCAAGATAATTCCCCATTACAATACACAGACAGAGACGTCGTAAGCCACGACAAGGTTTCATCAAATCCTGCCGCATCCGAGTAGAAAGAAGCAAAGATGGCGCAAAGACGGCTGCTGTGCTGCGCGGGAAAGCGTCAAATGCGAAGTAGATGTAATCAAGTCAAATTGATTCGACATTAAAATATAGATATTACTAGGGACCATAATACAGATGTCAGGAGCGCGGATAAAAAGCCAACAGAAGCGGCTTGACGGGGTCCGTGCCCCCTTATGTATCTATAAAACAAATGTGTACACCGTTTACGCGAAGCTTTTGCTGCAAACGGGGCGACGGAAGCCAGCACCACGCTGAAATTTGCAACACATGCCACGGATGGTGCAGGCATTTGTGGACGCTGGGGCTAAGGACGACGTGGTGACCATAACACTACAATGTCCTTTCCACCCAGAGTCCTGTCAAACGTGCTTCTACGAAACACGCCGCACCGTGCCGTCTATGCTGGCCGAGCTTACGGCCATCCGGGACGGCTTGCAAGCACTAACTCCTGCTCTTCATCAAGCCCCTGGAGGAACTACTTTACATATTTATACAGACTCCACGGCGGCCATACGTGATTTACGTCGAGTAAATAACAACTCAGCCATCTCGAGGGACATCCATGACATACTGGATACGTACCCCTGCCCGCTGCAGCTCTCGTGGGTCCGGTGAAATACGCTCCCCGCTGACAATGCGGTGGATGGTGCCTGCCACACTGCATTTGTTCCACGAACATTGCCTTTACTGGCACTAGACACCCCAGGACAGTTTCTCCAAAGGAAAGAAATCTTCGTCGCGCCACACGAGCGCTAATTCCACCGCCTGGAACGGACCTCCCTAGCAGACTGGCTCGCTGGGAGGAGGTCTTGCTGCGAAGACCTCGTGTTGGTGTAGCCCTCTCCCCCGCTATTACCCGGGAGTGGCCGCCACGCTACCATGCCCCGTTCACACAGAACTGCCCTTTTGCACGGCTCCTGCCGAAGATACGGACACAGAACATTTGCTGTGGACGCGCCCTTCATTGGAAGCGGCCAGAACACGACACCTTCGAGGCACAGGCCTCCACCCTGGCAGACCACCTGACCTTCATCGGTGGATATGGGGACCCCCCCATCGATCCCTGTTTGCGTTTCTTCGTGAAACGGGAGTTAATCTATACTTGTGACATAGTATTTATGCCAACGGGCATACTATCGCATAAAAAAGAACCGCGTTTTGAGAGAGAGAGAGAGAGAGAGAGGAGAGAGAGAGAGAGAGGAGAGAGAGAGAGAGAGAGAGAGAGAGAGCGAGAGAGAGAGAGAGAGAGAGGAGAGAGAGAGAGAGAGAGAGAGAGAGAGAACTTTTTTTTATTGAGCTAAGTTTAGGTGGGGCGGTTCCTCATTTCAGGTAATCATGTGCCGTCCCGGCTCGACTGGCCCTCTCGATCAGCAGAAGTTGATTTTGAGGGAGGGAGCTGGACAGCAGTATCTCCCATTACTCAGGCGTAGGAGAAGAAAAAGAGGCTGGCAGGTTTGGGTTTTTGACGCACTCCCATATTATGTGCCATAGAGTGCCTGGTTGACTACAAAATTTACATTGTGTATCAAATTGTGTGGGAAATAACAGATGCATCCTGGCTGGATGGGGAAACGTATCTGTCTGTATTAGTCTGAGTGTGGTTTCTTGGTTTTTTGAGCGCTCTGGGTGTGGTGCCGGGAATGTTCTTCTACTGAGCCTGTAGTGTTGGGTAATTTCGTGGAAGGTTGTGAGTGGCGTGGGTTCCGGTGTCTCCTCCGCGGCCGGGTGGGCGAGATCTCGGACCATAAGATGGGCGTGTTCGTAGCTTCTCCTGAAGGAGTGGGCCGATGTCCACACAATTGTGACCTTCCTGTCCGGCGTCTTGCTTTCCAGGATGCGAAGTGTCACGGGTGCCTCCCATCCGCACATAAAGCTACGGTACGCCTCTTGTGAGTCTGTGACAATGGTCGTGGTATTGGTTTGTGTGAGGGCGAGAGCGATGGCAAGTTCTTCTGTTTCTTTGGCCGTTGCTCTTGGAATGGAGGCACTGGTCAAGTGCTTACACCCGTCTGTCACCACGGCCACCATGGCTCTTTTACCGTTGTAGTGGGCTGCGTCGGTGCAGGTCGTCGTCCGGGCTCGGGAGTAAATCTGATTCATCGTTTTCACGCGTGCTTCTCTGCGACCATGATGGTAGTTCGGATGAATATTTCTAGGTATCGGGTGGACTATTATAGATTTACGCCACGATTCCGGGATCACCTGCGACTGAGACTGGTCTCGCGGAACCCACTGAAGTTTGGTCAGTACAGTGCGGCCCGTTCGTGTACGAGCGAGACATGTCCTTTGATTTGACAACTGGCCCTCAATAAAGTTCCGTTACTGTATTGTGCAGCCCCACATGTAGCAACTTGTCTGTGGATGCGCTCATGGGTAATACAAAGGCTTGATTTAGAGACTTGCGTATGAGCACGTCGATATTGCGCTGTTCCGTTCTACTCAGGGTGACGTATGGAGTCGCGTATGTTATGCGTAAGAGGACGAACGCTTGGATAAGCCTGACCATGTCGCCCTCTTTCATGCCTCTGTGTCGGTTCGTGACCCTGCGTACCATATGCGTGACCTGCTCGATGATCTTGGGGAGTTGCTGTACCAGTGAATTGTTCTTGCCGTGCACCTGGATGAGCAGACCCAGAATCGTGATGAATTTGCTTGGCTTGATGTCGTGTCCATCGAGGGTGATTTGAATGTTGTCGACATCCTTATTTGTTCGGCGTCTCCTCACCACGAGAAGCTCAGACTTCTGTGGCGAGCACGACAGCCCACATCTATTTGCGTACCCATTCACAGTGTCGGCGGTGAGCTGGAGTGTGTCCTGCAACCCTCCTAGGGAATCGGGGCCCGTCCACAGGGTCACGTCGTCCGCGTACAGGGCATGACTTAAGTTTGGTATTCTTCTCAGCTGCTCTGGTAGATCCAGGAGCGCGATGTTGAAGAGTAATCGGGAGAGGACTGAGCCTTGGGGAGTCCCTCTACTCCCAAGAGTGATGGGATTAGAGGTGACGTCCCCGATCTTGAGTATGGCTCTGCGGTTGGAAAGAAAATCGACAATGTAGTTGAAGGTCCTCTCCCCGCATCCTGCGTTGGCCAAGTTTTGAAGGATCGCCTCGTGTGCCACGTTATCGAAAGCTCCTTTCAAGTCCAGAGCGAGGATAGCCCTCGGGGGAGTGACGCGTGGCAGGGACGAGGACCTCCTCTTTCAGTTGAATGAGCACGTCTTGTGTCCCGAGATGTTTCCTGAAGCCAAACATTGTGTCCGGAATTTGTTGCGTTGCGTCAAGGTGGTTTTGCAGACTTTTTAGTATAATTCTCTCCATGATTTTGCCATGTTAGCGATATCGGTCGCAGGTTCTAAATGTGTGGCGATTGCCGGGCTACGGGATGAAGCGAACTTCAGCCATCTCCCATTGATCCGGGAGTTTTCTTTTCATCCAGAAGGAGTTAAAATGACTAAGTCGGACTTCCATGGTGGGGTCATCTAGGTTAACAATAGGCTTGTTTGTAATTTGGTCTGGGTCCGGGGCACTGTTCCGCTTGCTGTCTGCTATTGCCTCTCGTAGCTCGTACGGTTGCATCTCCTTGTCTAGCTCATGGTTACCGCGCCTCATCGCCTGCGTTGCGTCGGCGCGTTAAACCCCACAATCAATCAAATCAATAGCTCATGGTTAGGATTAACTTTGCACGGATGGGGAGAAAAGTCTCCCTGTGTCTGGAGGTACTTCTTCTCCAGTTCCTTCAGAAGTTCGCCGCTGCTTCCCGAATAGGCATTGAGTGTGCGCACCAGGTTCCTGTTAGACGCTCCTTTACTTTTCAGGGGGTCAATTAAGTGCCTAATTAGTTGCCATGTTTTCTTTGTGGTCAATGTGCCTTGTAGGCCATCGCAGACTTGTAACCAATTCCCTTTGCATAGCGCTGCCGCATATTCTGCAGCCTGCTTGTTTATGAGGGATATACGCTTCCGGAGCATTTTGTTGCGTCTTTGCGGTTTCCACCTTCTTGTGAAGCTGTGTCGCGCTTGCCATATGAGGAGGAGTTTTGAACTGCATGCTTATTGGGTACTGCAGGGTGCCATGTTACGACTGAAAAAAAACATTATTCGTTAAAAATTATACTTTTGCGGGCAGCCTTTTACTTCAAGTACTCAGTGTATGGCTGTTACACATAAGTATTTTTTTAATCCACCTGTACCATCGAGACTACTTATTTGGTTGGGAAACGAATAGGTTCCCCGAACTCTTTCGGTCACCGGATGCCATTAGCATCGAATGCCAGTTCGTATACCCGTGTAGACTCAAGCAAATGACGTCAAGACCAAAGGTCGTTCGCTCTAAATGTCATTACATTTGTCGTGTGCCGGGGGTGTAAGAAACAGTCGTTGAAGCTCAACTCTAAAGAGATTCAATAAGCCAAAAAGACATATTGCTAATAAATCGCATTATTTACTTTTCAATAATAACACTTGAACCCCGTCACCGAGTGCTCAGAACCGCGTTTTTATTTGTACATCTCTTTCCGTCGTTTCAGGAGTACCTGAACCGATCAATAGTCGTCGTACTGCCAGGAAACGAAGATGAAGTGCGGCCCAGGAAGGAAAGTATTGAAAGGTAAAAAGCACATGTGATATTTACCTTTCTGTGGCTTTACATTTGACAAGAGGACGGGTGTAGAACGTGGCTCCTGAGCACGGGAGCTGCGTTTTAAAACCGATTGGAACGCTCTCTTGAGCGCCCTGAAGCTCGTCTTAGACAAACAAATCAAGACCACAAGGCTCTACCGCAGTAAAACAACAAAAAGTGTTTTATAAAGCCCCAACATTGAAGGCACTCAGCAGTCCCCGCTCTTTCCTGTAGGCATGTGCAAAGTGGGCGCAAATTAGTGGAGGCGTTCTCTGCGGGAACCCAGGATAGGGAACGATCCAATGTGATTATATTTCTAGAGGCCTAACGTTGAAATAGGCCTAACGTCATATGACTCCATGTTATATGGGATCATGCGGTCGTATGGACATGATGTGCTCCACGATGCTATGGAGCGCGTCGTGTCAAGCGTTACACAGGCGGACAGTAGTCGAAAGGTAGCTGAGGAATGCTTTCTTTTATTTCGTTATTTTGCCATGCGGCATAGGAAGAAGGTGTAAAGATGAGGAGAAGAAGGAAGGTGTAAAGATGAGAAAAGAGAAGGAAGAAGATGGTTGAAAGATGAGAAGAGAGACGAGCGAAAAGAGAAGAAAGAAGATGCGTTAAAGATGAGAAGAGAGAAGAACGAAAAGAGAAAGAGAAAATATGGAAGTACTTAAGACAATAGGAAGGCGAGAGAATGGGTACAGAAATTACAGGTAGTCAAGAAATAGATGACACTGGAGAAGTCTACAGGTAGGCATGCACGCTTACGCATTAAAAACCAGTAGTAGCAATAAACAGTACAGCGTAGAGGAGACGACTTCTTTTTGCCCTGGGTGGGTGGCCATTGCCCATACTCAGGGACGCCATTGCCCCTGGCCGTCCACGTCACCTTGTGAATCGCCGAGAGTTGGTCCTTATCGATGGAGCTGGCCAGCCGGGCCTCCCACTTCTGCTGACTTGGTCGGGTAATGGGTGCAACGTTGGTGTCCGCGCAATCCCACACAATAGGGAACAGGGTGTTTGGAGCCGAGCACTACTTGCTCACTCGAAGTGGTAGCTTCCCGGGTACATCGCATGTAGTATAGGGCGCAATGCGGGAACTAATCCTTTTGCAGTCGCCTGAACCAACGTCACTAGAATGAGCTTCTAGTAACGCTGGCCTGAACAGTACTGCTTCTTTGCTGTAACCCTGCATAGACGACCGTGACGGCGGCGCGTACGTCGTTGGTAACTTGGCTGCCGGCGAACGCGGCAGACGCGACCGGAGGCCCACGAACGAATAGGGTGATGCACCATGGAGGGTTCCCTGACCCCCTGCCTGAATCACCTCCGCACACACGTGTAACGGGGGCACATGCATCATGACGCATGCGGGAAGTATATTCATCTCAATTTCGCAGGAAACGATTACATGTGAGCCAATAAATTCTCGTGTGTACCGCAGCAGTTAAATGTTATCGCAATTTTAGAGTAATCTGTGCATAGTTAGAACGAAATAAACTGTCGCTGTAATTCACACGCGGCGATAGCTGTGGAGGCTCGCTTGGAGACTTGTTCAAACCTTTTCAATGTTTTGTGGGGACCCGTCACCGGTCCATTGGATTGCCTTGTGTGGGTGGCCCCTTGCGTTGACGGCCACTTTGACCTATGGCGCCCATGAGAATGGCCGTAAAGTGTCCCGTCTTTCGACAGAAATGTTTTTTCAAACCGTTGGTTTTCTGTGAAGCGTACCGCCAAGTTCCTTCAAGTCTGTGTTTACGTTCTTATCCTTAGATAAGCGTTTCAAGACCTGGCACGTTGGCACGATGGCAAGCTGTTAAGTGGACTTGCTCGCACGAGCGTGCTCGCGAAGATCACCCGTCGTATTTATGGCTGTCGCCGTAAAATTTCGCCCTTCAGTGGTTTCAGCGCAAGATGTAATAAGGAATACATTTTACGACGTGCTCTATAAGCCTAGTGATTTAGAATGCTGATTTCAGGTGAAAGAGTGTCACATGGAAAAGTCACACCCAGTGGCAGAATTCGTATACGACCTGTCCAACTTTCTTGAATCAATGTATCCCACTAAATGCCAATAAAACAGATTCACTGTGGTCAGCAGTCGGAGGACGAAAACGCCATTGTTATGGCGATTTTTGTCTGCACTGGCCTGCCCGAACGGGCGTGCCCACTAAACAGTGTGTCCGCAATATAACGTGCCCTCTTGCCGTAGCGCGAACGAGCAAACCTGCATGGGGGCCTTTAAGGCTTCTCTGTGATTCGCAACAATCAGCCTAAGCTTCAGAGAATTTGTGATTGAACACCACAGGGCAACGCAGTAGTCTCCGAAATAATCCCTGGCGGCATTCAGGGCACTTTAAGCAACTCTCAGTCGAGGTAGGTGCCCTGCATGTAGGTACGCGGGAAATGATCAACGCGGGAAAAGGCATCCAAGAATACGACGCAACGGGCACCCCCAAAGTATTGCGAAGGCCCGAATAGCTTCCTAAAGGCCACGTGACAGCTGTAACCATGGTTGAATTGCAGCAGCAGGTTGCTGTAACCGTGAGCGCGTTTTCTTATTCTTTTAAGTAGTGTGTCATTTAATAAATACGTAAGTTATAGGGGAGGCAGAGCAGATGCCATCTGTCAATGACCAGCGTTCCACCGCATGCTTTGTCGAGCCTACACAAGCACATTGTGTGGGCTCCATACCAGTCAAACAAATGAGAGCTTTTTGAAACCAATACCAGAAAACATTACAGTATTTTCCCCCCATTCTGAGCCCACTGAGACCTTGTTACTAACACATTACATACGCCTCAAATTTCTTGGTATTTAGAATGTTTGTTTGAATTGTATTAGAGCTCTGGATCGGCAGTTTTAATTCGACAGACATGCGTTTCGCGAACTTCCACGGTTGAATCAATTGATCCAGATTAACATATCGGGGATGATAACATAACCTTAAATATACCCTTTTAGACAAATATTAAGAAGCGCCGGCATTCATAAAGGCTGTATTTTTTGTGTGTTTGTGCAGGGGCCTATCGGATCTTCTTGGTGCCAACGTCAATATTTATTCTATGATGCCATACAATGGGTCCAAAAATGCGTGAGTATTGGTTTCTATGACCTATAACCATTGATAGCGTAATCGGAACTCGTTATTAGTCAAACATCTGCGTGGATAACCGCAGCGAGAATTAAGAGAAACACAGGCAGCTTTCTATTCTTTTTCACTTTTTCCAATCAGTGGGTAGACGGTGGAGAAATCCTGGATGTTTTTTATAACTATTGGGAACCTCAAGGGCTGGTAGAAGACCCGCTCGAGTACTTGAAGTTCATACAATGACTACATTATTCATGTATAGATGGGACGCATTGCTCAAGAGGAAAGGGAAGAGAGGGCAAGAAAATAGTCATTTGTGAGGCTTTATCGGAGTAGGAAAGTGCCGAGAGCTTTTATGACGGAGGCATTTTATATAGAACAGGGGAAATTTTTCTGGCGCTGTTTGCAGCACTGCGGCTCGAGCATGGGCCGTGTACGGGTCACAGCCAATTGACCTCGTATCCTTCAGCAGGATTATGAGGTGAGAGCTCATATCTCAAGTCCTCTTGATAACTTCATGGTACATTGGAACAAAGGTGTTAGGTCTGTTGGATCCTTGTTATGCTTGGTAAACAGGTGGTATACTAAACGTGGTGTCGTAACGTAAATGTCGTCTCAGTCCTACGTATTATGTCGTTCGTTGGGACACCAGATCGCCGCTGCTACTTTTTTTAGTGGAAGCTAACAACGGTCCACCAAAACTATGTCTGCTGCAAGTTTAAAAACCCGAGGTTTCTAAATTATGGCGCATGCTGCCACTGCGGATCACCCCGGAGCCACTGTTGGGGTGTGCTGGGGCTTATATTTAAAGCGCCGAGTGATGGAAGCAGTTTCTCCAAATCTTTCGGCCGCAGAGCAAGAAAGACCAGCCCAGTTCAAGTATATTAGAAAGCTAAGTCCAGGTGAGAACAGCCGAAATGTTTACTAACCCGCGTACTCTGTGTACTGAATCAGCGTGGTTTTCTTCCGACGACAGCTTCCCTTCCCCTTACAAGGACATATTCACCAGTCATTTGGGGGTAGATACACAAAGAAAAATGAGTCGCGTTTCACTTTTTTGCATCCAACAAAATTTGCAGTCATTATTTTTTATGGAACAAGAATTGAATACAATTATTTAGATCACGTCCGTACGAAAGAGAAAGCTGATAACAATGTAAGACATCTGATAACAGCGGTCAGTGTATTATGGGCGTTAACAATCAACAAAAATATTAAAGGGGAAGTCAAACAATTGTACTCCCGTGTTTGTGAGTGTGTGTGCGTGTGTGTCTGCGTGCATGCGCGTGCGCGTGTGTGTGCGCGTGCGTACGTGTGTCTGTGCTTGCGTGTGCGCGTGTGTCTGTGCGTGTGTGCGCGTGCGCGCGTGTGTGCGTGTGCGCGTTCACGTGCGTATGTGTGTGCGCACATGCGTGTGCGTGTGCGCGCGCGTTTGAGCCTGCGCGAGAGCATGCTCGTGTGCGTGTGTGTGTGGCGCGTGCGTGCGTGTGTGCGTGAGCGTGTGATGTGATGTGCGCGTGTGTATGCGCGTGCTTGTGTGCCTGCATGTGTATGTGTGTGTGCGCGTTCATGTGCGCGTACGCGTGTGTGTGTGCATGCGCGTGTGCATATGCGTGTGCGCGTGTGTGTGCACGTGCGTGCGCGTGCTTGTGTGTCTGTGCGAAGGTGCGCGTGCGCGCGTGTGCGTGCGTGTGTGTGTGTGTGTGTGTGCAGGTGTGTTCGCGTGCATGTGTGTGCGCGCGTGCATTTGCATTTGCGTGTTTGTGTGCGTATGCGTGTGGGTGCGCGTGTGCGTGTGCGTGTGCCAGTCTGCGCGAACACGTGTGCGTGCGCGCATGTGTGCGTGCGTGCGTGTTTGCATGTGCGGAAGCGTCTGTGTGCACACGTGCGTGTGCGGGTGCGCATGCGCCTGTGTGTGCGCGCACGTGCATGTGCGTGTGCGCGTGTCTGTGCACGTGTCTGTGCGTGTGCGTGTGTGTGCATGCGCTGGTGTTAGCGCGTGCAAGTGCGTGTGCGCGTACGCATGTGTGTGAGCGTGCGAGTGTGCGTGTGCGTATACGCGAGTGTGTGCACGTGTGTGCGCGTGTGTCTGCCTCTGTGCGTGCGCGTGCGCGCGTGCGTGCGTGCGTGTGTGCATTTGCGTGTGTGCGTGTGCGTGCGTGTGTGTGCACGCGCGGGCATGTTCGTGTGCGCGTGTTTGCGCGTGCACGTGTGTGTGTGCGTGTGTGTGTGTGCGCGCGCGTATGTGTGCGTGTGTGCGTGTATGTGTGTGTGCGCGTGTGCGCGTGCGTGTGTGTTTGTGTGTGTGTGTGCGCGCGCGTGCGTGCGGGCGCCTGCGCGTAGGCATGTGCGGGTGCGTACGAGCGTGTGCGTGAGTACGTGTGCATGTGCGTGTGCGTGTGTGTGCGTGCGTGTGGGCGTGCGTATGTGGGTTTATGCGTGTCGGTGAGAGTGCGTGTGTGTGCGTGTGTGTGCGGGTTCGTGTTCGTGTGCGTGTGTGTGTTCGCGCGTATGTGCGTGTGTGTGTTTGTACGTGTGTGTGTTTGTGTGTGTTTGTGCGAGTGTGTGTTTGTGCGTGGGTCTGTGTGTGTGGGCGTGTGTGTTTGTGTGTGCGCGCGAGTGCATGTGTGTGCGCGCATGTGTGTGTCTGCGTGTGGTTGTGGCAGTGTGTGCGTTGTGCGTGTGTGTGTGCGTGTGTTTGTGTGCGTTTGTGTGTGTGTTTGTGCGTGTGTGTCTGTCTGTGTGTGTGTTTGTGCGTGTGTGCGTGTTCGTGCGTGTGTGTCTGTTTGTGTGTGCGTGGGTGTGTGCGTTTGCGTGTGCGTGTGTGCGTGTGTCTGTACGTTTGTGCATGGGTGTGTGTTTGTGCGTGTGTGCGTGCGTGTGGGTGTGTTCATGCGTGTTTGCGTGTGTGTGCGTGGGTGTGTTTGTGCGTGTGCGCGTGTGTGTTTGTGTGCGTGTCTGTGTGTGTGTTTGTGCGTGTGTGTGTGTTTCTGCGTGTGTGTCTGTGTGTGTATGTGTGTTTGTGTGTGTGGTTGTGTGTGTGTGTTTGTGTGTGCATGTGTGTGTTTCTCTGTGTGTGCGTGCGTGCGTGTGTCTGTTCGTGTGTGTGCGTGCGTGTGTGTGTGCGTGCGCGTGTGCGTGTGCGCGTGCGTGTGTGTGTGTGCCTGTGCGCGTACGTGCGTGCGTGTAGGCGCCTGCTCGTAGGCGTGGGCGTGTGCGGGTGCGTACGTGTGTGTGCGTGAGTGCGTGTGTGTACGTGTGCATGTGAGTACATGTGCGGGTGTGTGTGTGTGTCGTGTGGTGTGTGTGCGTGTGTATGTGTGCCTATGCGTGTGCGTGTGTGTGTGCGTGTGTGTGTGTGGGTGTGTGTGCGTGGGTGTGTTTGTGTGTGTGTGCGTGTGTGTTTGTGTTTGTGCATGTGTGTCTCTCTGTGTGTTTGTGCGTGTGTCTGTCTGTGTGTGTTTGTGCGCGTGTGTCTGTCTGTGTGTGTTCGTGCGGGTGTGTTTGTGTGTGCGGGTGTGTGTGTTCGTCTGCGCGTGTGTGTGTGTGTTTGTGCGTGTGTGCGTGTGTGTGTATTCGCGCGTGTGCGTCTGTGTGTGTGTTTGTGTGTGTGTTTGTGTGTCCGTGTGTGTGTTTGTGTGTGTGTGCGCGCGTGTGTGTATGTTTGTGCGTGTGTGGTGTTTGTGCGTGTGTGCGTGTGTGAGTGTGTGTGTTCGGGCGTGTGTGTCTGTGTGTGTATTTGTGCGTGTGTGTGTGTGTGAGTGTGTGTGCGGGTGTGTGCGTGTGCGGCTGTGTGTGCGTGCATGCGTGGGTGTGTGGCGTGTACGTGTGTTTGTGCGTGTGTGGTGTTTGTGCGTGCGTGTGTGTTTGTGCATGTGTGCGTGTGCACGTGTGAGTGCGCGTGTGTTTGTGTGCGTTTGAGTGTGTTTGTGCGTGTGTGTTTGTGTGTGTGTCGTGTGTGTGTGTTTTTCGTGCCTGTGTGTCTGTGTGTGTTTGTGCGTGTGTGTGTTTGTGCGTGTGTGTCTGTGTGTGTGCGTGTGTGCGTGTTTGTGTGTGCGTGTGTGTTTGTGTATGTGTGTGTGTCTGTGTGTGTGTGTGCGTGTGTGTTTGTGTGGTGTGTTCGTGCGTGTGTGTGGCGTGTCTGTGTGCGTGTTTTTGTGTGTGTGTGTTTGTGCGTGTTTGTCTGGGCGAGTGTGTGTGTGCGTGTGTGTGTGTGGTTGTGCGTGCGTGTGTTCGTGCGTGTGTGTTTTTGTGCGTGTGTGCGTCTGTGTGTGGTGTGCTTGTTTGTGCGTGTGTGTGTTTTTATGCGAGTGTGTCTGTGTGTGTGAATGTGTGTGCGTGTGTGTGTGTTTGTGTGTGTGTGCGTGTGTGTGTTTGTGTGTGTGTTTGTGTGTGTTTGTGCGTGTGTGTGCGTGTGTATATGTGTGTGTTATCGAATGATAGTCGGCATTCTCATCTTGCAAGTACACCGCTGTTGCAACAAAGGTGCCTAATAAAAATGGGTTGCTTTTACTGTAGAAAGAAATTTCATGTGCTTTTCTACTGCCTTTCGTGTGTGCGTAATAGTACTACCGAGCGGAGACTCCTTTTACGGTATTTGTTCTAACGGTCAGCGGCATTAGCCGTTATGTTTGCGGCAAATGGGCGCAGTTTCAGGCGCTTCGTCAGAAATAAAAGTACTTAAGGCCGTCTTTTCTTTGTTTCACATAGCACACATCTTCTTTAATACGCAGCGAAAAATAATAGGATTTTTATGACTTTGAGAGTACAAAACTTGGCTTGACCGGTTTAACATAACTTAGGTAAAAATGGTGCACTCCTTTACATCATTATCATCATTCTGTTTCTGTCCAGTGCAGGACGAAGACCTTCCCAAATCTTTCCGGTCACTTCTGTCGTGTGTCTTCTGTATCCATTCTGTGCCCCCGAACTTTCTTAGTACATCTCACCATTGAATCATAAGTCTTCCCCATTCCTTTTGCCAACCCGCGGTACGAGTGTAAGTTAAAAGATTCCAAAAACGTCGCATTTCGCGCGTCCCTGTTTTGGCGGAACTAATGTTAAGAAATCGGTGTCATGCTCAAAGGGCCAGTTGCCCGACAGTGCCCGTCTGTTGATCCTGGGTTCACCATTAGTCCGTGCTGGAGCTGTAGTTGACGTCACATATTCCAATGCAAGGCATTTCCTCTCCAGCAACCTGTACGGCCAGAACTACGAGCAGATGTCCGTGGAGAGAGAGACGCTTCTCCTAAAGCGCTCCGGCAACGACCGCGTCTTCTGGATCCTCCTTATCGTACTCATCCTCATCATTCTACTCCTGCTCCTCATCATGCTCTGCTGCTGCTGGAAGTACTTCCTCAGGTGAGTCCGGGCGGGTGCACCCTCTCTCTCTCTCTCTCTCTCTCTCTCTCTCTCTCTCTTTTTATATATCTATCTACTATATATTATTATATATTTTATTATATATTATTCTATTCTATCTCTATATATATATATATATTCAAAGTAGTGGCAGCGTGCGGAGTTTGTACGTTATGCCCTTCAGCGGAAAGCACATGCGGGTAGCTTCACATTCTAGGGACTCCGTGAATAGTCTCAGTGTAGTACGTCATCATCCGCGAGATGAAATGACGTGGGTCACATCGCCGTATGTTTGAGGGGTTTTATGTAATCAAGCCACAAACGCCCTCGTCCATCAAGCGGCACTCTTGTTCACCGTCATCGATAAAAGGCGATACTATGGTGAATATTCCGTAAAGCTGTCCATTTGCCCGCCTCTATCATTATGCGCTGTTAGCAGATCGCGCCGGTCGAAATATTGTTCCTGAGAAGAAAGAGTCATGGATTCGGCTAGTAGGTGGAGGTCACAGGTGCTAAATCGGTTTGCTGGAAGATGATGATTAGGTGCACTTGTTACCTTACTCCAGTGCTGCCACTCGTTTCCTGGGGGCCAAACGTGTTCATCCTAGGTTATTCAAACGTATTGATACTACTTTATCCCCGTCGACAACACGGTGGCGCCTTAACTAGCTCATTAGTTCTACTGGGCCGCCTTCCAGTGTTACTAGAAACGCCTCTATTTTAAATGCCACTTCTCGATTCGCTGCACGCATTGGGTTGCGCTGAGGGGATAGCGTTCGCGATTACACGAGGCTTACAATACCGCTCATTTTAGCGTGCACCAGAAGGGAATGTAAACTGCTAACGAGAGTTTAGAGCATGCGTTCGGCAGCAACTTCTCGCTATATTTAGGCCTATAATGCCTTCAGTAGATACCAACTCAACTAAGAATTCTTGTGTAGTACATGTGTGTATGTGAATATCTGCAGCACAAAGATAAAAAATTAAACTCATGCGGTATCAGTAGTGCGATTTCCACTGTACAACCCTGCGAAGCTTCATGAATCCGTGAATTTCACGCATTAGTTCCCAGTGAAGTTTTGAAAACGAAATTGGGGAATTTAGAGCCGGTTCCCTATAGTTACCGATACATATGCTCCTTAAGATGGACTAATGTTCCCCAAAAATGGGCGCAACTCCCATCCTTACAAACATGTCTGAAGACGACTAGTCCAAAGCTTTTTTTTCTTTTTCACGCGCTAAAGCGCCTCTATAAGCAGGCGAAGTTTAGCTTCAGTGACTACCACATTATTAGTTCTCACGTTTTCATTCTCAATTGTATGGCGCCGGCACAAATCATAGCATACTCTTGCTCTAAAATGAGCTGTCGCCGTACCAAATTTCGGCGTCATTTGCGTACTCATAAGTCTGCAACACCGGAATTTGAAAATAATAGTCGAAATGCATATCCCTCATTTGGTCACAATTTCAACTATTTCCGCGCTACAGAGATCTTGGCGGTGGGCCGTGATCCTCAGGCGTGCGCCTTTCCTCGTTATGTCGCCAGCCAACCACTATTTTTGCGTTCACCACATGGTGTCTACTGTTACCTCCATGTATACTCTAAGTTGGCATCACGACAACCGAAAACGGTGTTTATGCCCTTGACGACTTCCTCTTAGAAATGTCAACAGTCACATTATGCAATCAAGACGAGAAGAGGGAACAAAAAGGCATGATTTATTAAAATCGTCGTTAAATAATCTGGTTTGATCGAAGTCTGATTGTTTTATTTAGTGCGTAAGAATACGTTTTCGGGCATCACTTCCAGTTTTAATGATGTGAATTCAGGCGGAAATGCACGATGGTTAGAGCTGTAAGGCCCGGCGAAACCAAGTAAATTATTTGTTTTTCTAATAAATCTCGCTCCAGCCCACTTCGGTTGTACCAACAGATTTATGAACTACACGATATTTGCTCATTTTCGTTGTTCATCTAACCTTTCTTTTCTTCACCTGTAAATACTGCTTACTGGAACACTTTTTAACCGTCCATAGGAAATTAGAATATAATCTGTCCCCCTATCAGTTAAATGTAGTCGTCAGTAAAGATGCTTAGTAAGCCAGAGCCCCATAGACTGGTTCGGTATTTACAGGGCTTGCAGTTTCAGATATAGAAAAGAACACGCAGAGCTGAATTTTTTTACCCGTGTGAAGAGCTCTTCTCGTTGCCAATGCAACAGTAGAAACTGTTGGGGTTTTTAGCGCGTTTCACTGCTTGAGGGGAATCATCGTGCGTGAAAGAACGTTTCCTTCAGATAATGTTTCCTTACACTTTATCGAAACATGCGTTAGTAACAGCTGCAATCATCTAAACTCTAAGGCAATCCCGTGCACATGGTTCAGCTTTGCCACAATTTACATGATTGCCCAATTAATGCGGCCAAAAAAAAATCATGCACCACTCCATCAAACGACAACGATGGTTTAACTCGAAGCTTTCTCTTGACGTATTATTTGGGTGTCGTCTAGGTTTGCCGAGCCGCTTCGATCATGTCGAAATGGAGCAATCGGATAGACGCCGGCTCCATAACGCGAGGGACCCAGGTTCGATGCCGGCCACGGGAAGCATTTTTTTATTTCACTTTGGAGGTTTTCGCGTCACAGACGCCATCAGTGCGAACACTAAAGTTTCACTGTAATGAAACTGCCGTGAATGATGAATGAAGCCTACGCTTCGACTCAAACACGGGATCTGCGCTGTGGCATCGCACAATGTAAGCATGACCGTCTGCAATGCGAAGTGCCACAGCGCAGGTCACATTATTGAGTCAAATCGCATGTCCGTTTCTGTCAATGACGAAACTTGATTTGCCAGCTGCATGCATTGGTCAATCAGGTGTAGTGAAGCTGAGCCACAGGATTGCGTCACAGTGCACGGGGCTCGGATGGGGCGCAAACCACTTACCGAACGAAAGCCTGCTGATAACAAAGGCAAAAGTGTCGAGGGGACCGCAGGCCAAGCAAACTGAGTAGAGCGCGAATTCAACCCGCAGCATCGACTAGACGTATCCCGGCCGAATAAAAACACTGCCAGCGCCGAGCACGAGGACGCGGGTTCGATTCTCGGTGGCGGTGGCCGCTTTCTGATGGAGGCGAAAAGTAAAAACGCCCGTGGGTACGAGATTTCGGCGCACATCAAAATTAATCCTGAGCCCTCCACTACGGCGCGCCGCATCACCTACGTTGCGACGGCGCGTTAAACACAATTGCAATCAGAAAACACTGCCAGCAACTTACCCGCTGCTTGCTGGCGCTTCGTCAAGTGGAAACTTGATTTGGGGGGGAACCACTGATACTCCTTTATTACATATCCGAATTCAGTGCAAAATGAGCCTAATCGCAGCACGCCACGCGGTCTTTTATTACAGCAAAGCTGTATTACTCTACCCCAACATGGTTTCATCGCCCTGGGCAAAAACTATATCCGTGGGCAAAAACGCCAAGGCGCCAAGGCCTAAGAGCCGAGTGCATGCGTCATGCTAATCAGTCACACAGCATAGAGCTCAGAATTCGTTTAAAGAAACCACAAAATAAGCATCGAAACCGCATTATGGATGATAAGACGCCTGTGAACAATGGAACCCCGCCTCCCACCATGTGTTCCTGGTAAAGATTTTGTTCGCAAATTATCTTTCAGGGCTAGGCAGGACTAGTGTCATTAAATAGATCATTTCTTGCCCAAGACGCCGAGCGCATGAGTCAGGCTATGCAGGACCCAGCATTTGCCGCTAGAGTAGCCCAGCGTAGTGTCAGTAGGTAAGGTATTAGAGTAGCGCCACTGAGGCACGCCAGTCAGCAACGGCGGTTATTTTGTCGTTCGTCACTGTTGCGAGATTTCCGCATCTCCGGCCTCGCCGTTACGTCGACCGGGCCGTTTGTTAACAACACTACCGAAGATGCAGCAAAACGGCATCTTTGGAGACACTTCTGCTGCTGAAATGCTGTTACATGCGTTATCTTTGATTCGCGTTCGGAACGACGTGAGTCGTGCGCAGCCGCAAACCTACCAGAGTTGAGCGACTAAAACGCATAAACAACAGAATGGCGGCGTCCATGAACCGTCGTAGTGTAAACCAATGTCACGTAATGCGAATCGAACAATGATCATGGTGACGGCACGGAACAATTGGAGAAAAGAGCGCCGATACTCAG
Source organism: Haemaphysalis longicornis (assembly GCA_013339765.2). NCBI lineage: Eukaryota > Metazoa > Arthropoda > Arachnida > Ixodida > Ixodidae > Haemaphysalis > Haemaphysalis longicornis. The sequence continues at coordinate 131,763,578 of CM023448.1, read as the reverse complement.
TAACCCTTATCTAGTGACACTAGCCGAACGCAAGCGACAAGCCCGCAGATACGACGACAAACATTCCATACCCTCCTCCATCACCATTTGTAGCGGTTTACAACAGCTTTGCTGTCCGCTTTTGCGGGGCGGGATGGCGATCACTTTTTTTTTCAGGATGCGCCGGTATTGATGCTATGTTACTAACAAGTGGCCTGGGAACAACGGCGCGTCGCAGGAACCAGAGGCCGCGCTCGAGCAGCAAGGTCTCCCCGCAGAGGACTACAGCAGCATCCACGACGGAGCAGCACACGTTCCGCGAGCGTCGCTCTACCACGGACAAGGCGACGGCCGCCAACGGAAGGTGCGCCAACTAGGGATCCTCCCATTCTCCACACGCTATCCCCGATGCACTCCTCTTCGCCCGTTACCCTCTGCACTGCGTACAACCACCGTAATTCCAGGTATAGTCATTGAAGGTTAGGCCACATGTGTATACTACCAAGTATATAAGGAACATGCGGAGCACTGAGCCATGTTGCAATGCTCCAAACGAGAGGCACTCGGCTTTCGTACACAGCTTACACGTTCGGCCATCTCTTTGGGGATTCGAGTAGAATTTGCAAACGGCTGAATAGTCACATAGCTAGGGAGATTGTTTTGCATTCTTTCATCTGCGTAACTTCCACGACTGAATAGATCTTGAAATTCTATACTCTAGCCACTGAAGATTGCCCCATAGTTTCCCTAACTTCTCTAATGTCACGCGCTCTATGTTGCCTCGTTTTTTAGCAATAATTTGGTTTGCTAATTTGAACATGCTGAAACGAAAGTAAGTCCTAGCTTTTTTTTTATAACAAAAGCACGCAAAATGTTGAGGGAGAAGCTACTACTGTGTAAACGCCGTGACCAAAGCTTGGTTCAAACCTAGTGAGTTGAAATTTTGAGTGCATTCTATTGACACTATATTTAAGTATGCTTGAGGTAGCCCATTAAGTCAAAAAATCCTATGAGCAATATTTAACAAAAAGCAAGGTCACCAACAAAAGAAGAGATACAGTAAATATAGACGACGTGGAAGACTAAATGATGCACAAAATAAATTTATTAAACGTAAGCATGGATGTCAGCACAGCACTTGCACCAGACGGCATTACACATTGTGTATTTACAGCGACATGTGGAGTTGCTAAAATCGTTTTGTATTCCCTCGTTCGCAGCGTCCCCAACGGCCCCCGCGGCTGGCAAAGTGTAGGCGGCAGTCCTCGAGCGGGTGATGGTGGTGTTCCGTCCCACTCAGTCGCCGTTGGCACAACGGCTGGACTGGACGACGCGCCCAGCCACGGCGGCACCGTGGAGAACCCGCCAAGGGGGCGTCCTGAGAGCCGGGAGCGCCTCCTGCTTCACGGGTCTAGTTTAGATGCGGACGCCGTCGTTCACGCCGGCGAAGGAGGGGGGCGCCGATTGGGCGACTTCCTGGTAGTGCGAAGGGACGTAGCTGCTGCACGGCGGCGTCGCCGCGAGGACGTCACTGAGACGGAGGCTGACCTGTACCGACGCATGCCAACGTCACCAGTGAGCGACACTTTTGGCACGACTCGAAGCGTCGAGTACAGCGGGGGTTCCGTAGGCGGCGTCGGTGGCCCGCGCAGGACCGAGATCCTGTACATCCGTAGCCCTCCTCCGGAGGCCGCCAGCGTCGCGGGTGACTACCAGGATGACTCGACGTCACGTCGTCGTCGCCGCCTCCGTGAGGAAGATGCCGACGACAGTGGAAACATCCGACACCGCGCCGCCGCGAACCGCCGCGAAAACGCCCGCCGTGTCAGGTTCTCCCGGTACCACAAAGTGGACGGCGCGTCCTTTGTCCTGCAGTCGCAGTCACCCGACAATGTCGACGACATCGCTTCATCGACGTCTGGACTGCCTCGCGACCAGGTGTGGATCGTGCCTCAGGAACCGCGGGATGCAGCGCAGCGAGACGCGGTTCGCTACGAGGAGCCCGCTGGAAGGCCAGTTCCGGCCGCCAGGAATGCGCGCCAGCGGCTCATGCACCGTCGGGTCGCCGGTGACAGCCAGGAGCTGGAGACAAGCGACTTCGGAGAGTCGTTCGAGGAAGTTGAACTCCGGTCAAAAAACATCTTCGCTAATGATCTGCCTCGAGTCCATGGCGGTGAAGCGGATGGCCCCACTTTTAAACGTGTCGCTGACTCGTCGCTGGAAGAAGATTCCTCCTTAAGACAGCGTGTGGCGCCCTCAAGCACGGCAGGTGTTTCTGCACAGACACGTGACGTAGTCGCCAATCTTAGAAAGCAGCAACCGGAGTACAAGAGAGATGATGATCACGGCGGGGAACATTATCAAGTTTCGACTGTATCTTCTCAAGATGCGCCTACTAAGCCCCTGAGGGCAAGCGAACAAACTTCGTCCGTGAAAGTCTCTCAAGCGCATACCGTAGTCAATCCAGAGAACGCACAACAACAGCAGATACCCCAACTGGGACCGAGTGCCGAGAACCCTTCACTGGCGTCAAATATTGGCGAATCATCTGTGCTACAAGCGGCGGCAAGTTCCACACTAGTCGGCACAAACGTAATAACTGGGACGGGAGCTAAGATAGCGCAGCCCACAGACACATCGACACATTTTCACTCAACTCAGGCGCACCACATTTCACAAGAAAGCACTCACAATCAAGCCCACATCCAGAGTACACTGCACTCACTTGGCCTTCAAGGCCCTCAGCTAGTCGCAATCACTGGTATGTCACCTGTATTTTTCAGCACCCCATTGTCCGGTGCCCAACTAATATCCCAACCCGTGGATATCGTCCAACCCGGCTATTCACAAGTCCCCGCGCATACTCAGCCACCTTCACATCAACACGACGAAATGCCGCGGGTGATGCTGCATGTAAGTAACTCGGAAAAAGAAGACTTTGGACCAGCTCAACATTTACGAGATTCAGTGCCATCAGTGATCCCCGGAGTAACATCACATTCAGTAGTACCACAAGGCGAAGCCATGCGTGGTAATCAAGAACAAATGACAGCAGCTTCCGTGTTCACTGTGGATCGTGAGGGACCCGTTTCCGGTGGGCAGCAGCTTGCGGCGCCGTCGGTTCCAGCTGGGGCCACACAGACGCAAGGATCTCGAGGCAGGCTTGAAGTGCCTCCTTCCGTTCGCGCTTCGGAACAGACGTCGAGCGCAGAAGCCACACCGACGCACGGTGGCTTCTCGACGGTGCGAATCTCAACCAAGGTGATCACAACGGATGGCAACATTGTCCACGAAGACTCGTCGACACAGGCTGGTGCGGCCAGCGACTCGGAGCTAGAAGCCATAGAGCGGCAGCTCAAGGTCAGCCTCGGAAAGTTGGACGAGTCTGAGCAGGAGGACTCCGACTCTGGCATCGGGCCTGGCGCCAAAAATCTGCGTCTCAAGAAGAACGCCTTCATCGAGAAAAAAAGCCTTTTCACCATCGCCTACGATGGCGTCAACACGGAAAGGATCCGCACGTGCCTCGGGAGCAGCTCTCCATCTCCTTGAGTCAATGGCATAGTAGTGTGAACTAGAGGACACCAATCGCCCCCTATAGGTTTTTCTACCTCGCTTTTACCTAGCACTTGTACCCACGAGCCACTTTTACATGAAGCTACGCAGTTTCCTACAACTATAAGTTAGTGAATGACGGTATAAGTTTAATGCCACGATTTATCGCTGCACTTGCCGTTTTAGCGCTAGTCTTTCTACGGCCTTATGCATTCCGGGCTGTTTTGTACGTTGAGAAGTCGGTTCTAAGAGCCCATCGTGCCTGAAATCTGTCTTTTCATGGCACTTAGAGCCGAGAGAACTTTTATTGAGACAATGTAAGTCGTTGGAGTTAGCTCTTTTTGACCCACTCACATGGCTGTCATGCAGTGTCTCACAGAGGTGAACATCTCGTTTCAGGGGTATTGAAATGAATTTAAAAATGTCTGCACCATCCGTATGAGAACGTAATAATGGTCACTGTTGCAGCTTTTCTGAAGTTGTATGTTACAAAGTTGCATATTCTATGGTTGTTGCTCGCTTGTTACTCTGGCTTTTGTCATTATTTCTTTATTTTGTAGAGACACGCCATAAAAGCTTGTTACTTTTGGCAATGTTGAGCTCTGTTATGAATGTTGTATAAACTTGGCTATAGGTGTTCTATGAAATGTTACGTGTACAAGAAACAATTTGGAAAGTAATGAATATATCTATTGTAAAGGAAATCTTATATCAATCCCTGTTTCGGCGACATATATTGCAGAGTCATTTTATCGAATCTATTGTAAGACATTTTACAGATTTTTATGATATGTTGATAAAGTTCAAATCACGCTCAAAGTTGAAACCTGTTCCGAATCAATGGATATGCTGTTGGTGAGGCACATTAGCAAGAGCTTACACTCGGAGCTCTTCAAAATCGGCATATAATCAAGAAAACAGCAGTCAGTGCTTGATCTCTCTCAACCCGACGCGTATACTATTGGACCTATGGATCAAATCGGTCGGTCCAAATTGATCAGTATAGATGCTGACCTCGACCCAAAACAACCTGCAGTTGTTTCTTTTGCTCCAAAACGATACCTGTCGCATCAGAACATAGTGTAATTGTGGCTTCTTTGAGTGCAGTTGCTCTCCAAGAGATTGCTATGCCTGGGAGCAATGTCACGCTTCATACTATAATGTCTGTTGTACAGAGGTGAGGCAGTGGTCCATAAACTCTGAATGAAAAGCAACTTTGTCACATTTCAGAGAATTTCTCCAACACCCAGATTCCGTATCCCAACCTTTAATACCCCTACTATTTGATCTGCTATATGATGAGCTGGTTTGTAAATTAATGACATCTGCAGGCGTCTGTCAAAGACCAACTAGCTAAATTCTGTCGTTGACGGCTTTACTATGGCCGCAGGGATGGCGATAGCAGAACTTAGGCGACCACCACTTTTCCTTGTTATAACCTTCGCTGGAGGACGATATTCCCGAAGCGGATGAGGATACCAAAAATCTCAAGGTGAGGATACTTTGAATTTTCCCGATGCCGCGGCATTGGCAACAGATTTCGATGGGTTTAAGGCAATAGGTAAAAGTCATTCCCAGAAGCCGTCTTTACGACAAAAGACAGGAGGGCAAGTGCCCTCAGAAACTCGGCAGGTACTCCAACGCAGCCTGTCAATGCTTGGAGTCCGAACATCCCAGTAGACATACCACCGGGCGGAGGTCTGCAGGTGCCTCAGTTGACGCGCCAACTCATGCACCACTCATGCGCAACTCATGCGCCAGTCACGCTCAACGAGGCACTACGAATGGTGAATCGCATAGCTCCCGGTTATTTGGATGATACGGTGCAGCATGGTGAACGGCGGCGTGATCTGGCATCCCATTCTGCTACGTTGGACAACAAGCCCTCCAACCTGAAAAATTGATTGATTGTAGGGTTTAACGCGCCGACGCAACGTAGGCGATGAGACGCGCCGTAGTGGAGGGCTCGGGATTAATTTTGACGCCCAGGGAATCTTTAACGTGCGCTGAAATCTCGAACACACGGGCGTTTTTGCTTTTCGCCTCCAACAGAAAAACGGCCGTGCGGCAGGGAATCGAACCCGCGTCCTCGCGCTCAGCAGCACAACGCCTTATCCACTGAGCCACGGAGGCGGGTACCTGAAAAACGTCGAAGAAGCGCGAAGCATTCTTCTAGAGGGCGCTAGTTTCTGCGATTTGACAGCAAAAAGTGCTCTCTATAAATGGGCACTGTTTTCGGTCTTGCATCGGGTATGCATTGACGGTTTCCATTGTGAGCGTTTTTATGTGACAACTGTTCTGTTGTACGTGTAATCCAAGTGACCTCCCCTGAATTGGTTTTTTCGGCTGCTCCGTACTGTACTGCATCTTACATTGCTATCCTGCTTCCCCTCAGAGTACGCATTACAATGCTCCGCTATGCAAAAGTCACATTCTTCATAGCAAGATTTTCATAGCAAGGCGCCAATTTTTTTGTCGGACGAATCGAACAGACATTTGGTGGGAGATAAATTGGGTGGAAACAAAGAAAGAGATCAAAAGGCCGGGAATATTGGCTGAAGCCTTGTTATTTGAGCCATTATAAGCCGCTACTTGGTCTGAAGGAATCATGTTAGTTTAGTCACAAAGTAATCGGAACATTAATTAACTCTTTATACAGTCGGGTTAAGCAAAATATTAAAAGAGCTAAACCACCCAATTTGTAACATTCCCGTGCGGCTACGATCCATATCAAGTTAACATTTTTATGCTGCGTTCTTTACCGGGCAAGCGCGAACACTGAGCTAGAAGTGATTGGCACTTATTGAAACAAAAATCTTTAAGCCTGACGAATAAAGCGATGGGCAATCGGGAGGTAAACTAATAAATTATTGGTAGAAATATTTCCTTCATCTCGTTCCCTCAAACGCGTGCAGTTGAGATTTGCTTGAATCTCGAGTTGCGGGAATAATGAAGTTCGTACATGTTCATCGAGTGCACAAATCAAGCTATTACAATGCGTGAAAGCACGTGATCAAAGTCAAGAGCGGTGTTTCGTGTGCAAGGGTGCGTGTAAAACATCCGTCCATCTGTTGTTTTTTGAAAATATGTACACGCTCCCCCCGTATGCGATGCCCTCCTGCATGCTTACGTGTCTCCCTTCATGCCACGCAACTGCCAAAATGTGCCCGAAGAACTTTTTTCCTCTTAACATATATAACTCATATCTGCTAGTTACTACCGCTTAATATGGCGTATTATATGAGGAGTGTATCTATATCCAAGAAAGAAAGTGTTCATGAAGTGGCTTGTTGTTTTAATAAAGCGTTTGTGAGTAAATCCTGGGTTCTCTTCTGTCTTCACGCCATCTCGCCTCTCACACTCTGTCGCTTGCACGGTCCACCACACCAGGAGTTTCTCAGGCGTTGCGAAAGCGTCAACGTCACGCTCGCCGGATTTGGTGCCTTTGCTCTAATGAGCTGCCTTTTCTCCTGCAACAGCTGTGAATAGTTTATAGCTGGTACTTGTGTGTCAGCGCGATGCGCTGAGTATGTACTCGCCGCCTGCATGACTGCGCATGCGCCGTAGAAGGTGATAACTGACCCTTTACTTTTTACTCAGCCCCGTGGCAAGCCGCAAAAAAAAAGGCTCCTGTTGTTGCATTTTGCACTGAATCTTTCCCACTGTACAACCTTGCTTGTAGAGGTGCAGCCTTTACAGGTAAAGAAGAACCAACATCAGGGATAGTTGCTAATCTGTCACTGTCTGTCTGCCTGTCTGTCTGTCTGTCTGTGTTCAAGCACTTGTGATGTGCGTATTTGAGTGAGTGAGTGAGTGAGTGAGTGATGAGGTGAGTGAGTGAGTGAGTGAGTGAGTGAGTGAGTGAGTGAGTGAGTGAGTGAGGGAGTGAGGGAGTGAGTGAGCGAGTGAGTGAGTGAGGGGGCACAAATTCCCGCGCTGCCCCTCACTCCTCTTTTGGCAGCATTGCGCCCCCCATGGCGAGCAATTGCAGAGAACGGCGACACCACCAATCCGCGAATTGAGCTCGCAGAAGTTTTACCGCCACGTCGTCACCAGCACCCACGTCTCCGCTCACTCGTCATCAGACTCACTTTTTTTGTTGCGGTCTTCAGTCGACATGGTACGCACTCGTGAGTGTACCATGAGTGTACTCGCGAGTTAGCACGCCGACCTATGGCTGACAACTCACAGTCAGGGGAGCTAAAACTAGCGAACTCGCCACTCGCGCTATTCACACCCAGTCACTTGATCTCTGCGTAATTGGGCTTGGCTTCCGGGAGTCTTTATTTGCAATTATGCTACTTGGCTGCGGGCAGTATGATCTGCGATCACGCTGGGAAATACTATTTGGATGGACTTCTAACGCCATAGTCCGCTGCTAGTTAATTGTTAGTGCGATGTTTGTGATAGTTACGCCCATTCAGGTAGGCTACTTCCGGTGGGTAAGCTCGGCGCCAAAGTTGCAGAGAGCGGCAGCAATGGTGTATTCTCCTTGTCTAGTCAATGTTATGTACTTCGACAACATTTGCATGATAAAGCGAATACGCACTCAGCTACCACTGAATAGTCTAATATTGCCGCAAGTATCCATTGCAGCAAACTACAAACGGCGCCGTCGCTCACTGCAGTGTCAGCGGCCGCTACAAACTGCATCGGAGCTCAGCCCTATTTATTATCATCATCATCAAACAGTCACCTTTAGTTTGTGGTAGTTTGAAATAAGTAGTGAAATACTTCATTAGCATTTTCGAAATTGCACAAGGTTGTTTCATGGCAGTACGAGCTATTCTGTTTCTTTCCGACTGGCAGACCATTTATTATTCCTTCATTTTATTAAAAGTTTCCATGAATGTTGCTATAAGGCGTGAGTGCGCAGATATTTATCGGCGAACAGTCTTGCACTATGATTAACATTTTCACATACTAAAAACGTATTTTAAATCGAAGCTTCCTATGCTTCACTGATGGCGTGCGGCGCACGGCAAAACGCACTACAGGAAAGCCAACTTTACAAAAGCGTCTGAAGGGGAAAAAATGCTTCCCTGGTCAGAATCGAACCTGGGTCCCTCGCGTTAACTTGTGAGGCCGACGTCTGTCCGACAGGGCCATTCCGACACGGTCGAAGCAGTGTCTATTTTAAAGCGAAGTTTTCCTTGCCTCAGTTATGGCGACCCGGCAGAAAAGCAGTTTCTTTGGCGACGATGAGGATCGTGGGTAGAGCGGAAGATGGTTAAAACGCGAAGCTTTCTCTGGTCGAAAGCTAACGCCTTCAAAGTCCAAAGTCAAAGCCAAAATCTAAAATCGTTACGCCTAGAACGCACAGAAGGAAAGCCAACTTATACAGTGGTTTCCACAAGGGCACATCAAGCTGAGGTGCACAGTCAACACTTTATCCCTGGCCTATCCCCCCGAGTGGCTATATGCGAAACACTTGAAGGATATCATCATCATCAAAGTACAAACTCAGACGGCAACAAACGAATCCTCACGCGAACATCTCGGCAACCTCCGCAAAGCAAGAATGGTACTTCCCTCCCCATCTAAATTTATGTCACGGAGACACGCTACATATATTAGACAGGCGCAGACATTGTCCCTCCCCTGTGATCTGTTCCTCCACTACATACAAAAGTCACCAGGCCGTCCGCACTGTCAGGTATGCGGTGGCTATCCGGACAATGAACATACATATTGGCGCTGTGTACGGGCGACCTCGTCTTCCACATTTCTTTCGACCAACCCCTTCCCCCCTGATATTCCCTACTCGTGGTCTAGCTGGGCCGCTCCCCCTGAAAACCTACGGGCAGCCCTGTGGTCCCTCTTGGCTGCCCACATTGAAACTCTTTGTGCACCTCCGCCAAGCCCACCACCGTCGGAGGACCGTGGAACACCCCCTTCCTCCGTGGACTGATAACTCCGCGGCTCGGACTTGAGCTGCCTAATAAAGTTTCATCTCTCTCTCTCTCTCTCACGACATTGGACTTTGATTCGGCTCGGTCTGCGGCGGAAGAAAGCTTCGTGTTTTAACCATCTTTGTAGTTAGACGAAGTGGTTTGATTTTAAAGCAAAGCTTTCTACCTCTACCAGCCAACGGTTTCGTCGTAACGTGCGCCACAAGAAACTCCCAACCAGGCTGAATAAAGCTACTGGCACCGCCAGCGATCGAACCTGGGCCCGCAGAGAAGCGGAGCGAGAGTACGTCGTCTTAGCGACCAAGGTACGCAAACACACGTGGAGACGGGGAGACAGACGCTGGTTTTGATGCAACGGCTAGGGAGGGGGAGGGCGCTTTTTGGAGGCGACCACGAAGTAAGAGGAGCGCCGACTTCGCTTTCTCCGGCGGCCCCTCGATGTCCCTCTCTCACGGAGCACAGTGTAGATGGTGCGGCGAATGGGCGCTATCCAAATCTTCAAGAGAGAAATATTCGGTTTCCAGAAACCCTAGGAATTCAGGGTAGAGCAGAGGGAGTTAACTTCAAGCCTGTCGAGAGGACTAAAAGAAGATTTAGATGCTGGTGGACGAAAAGCAGAGAGTGGAATAATGCCTAGGAGAGCTACCAGCTGCAAGAGGAAAAGAAAAGTGTTTTGTGCTCGCCCTCTAGCAGCGCTAGTCTTAAAGAAAAAGTAGAAAACATAGATATATTTGTTTTTTCTTGGTAAGATGGTACGTCATCACCCCGTTTCAAAGTGGATACCACTAGCAATCAATCATTACTCAGCGTTCCCCGCGCGCCGGAGCCTGCTCACCCCAGCGGTCACGACGGCGGGAGCCATTCCGTCGGCTTTGTCGTCTGCTTTAGCGGCAGCTGTTTTCGGCCTGTTAAGGCGCAGCTGAGCGTCCATTGCGCGCTTCCATCGCACGGCTTGATTAACTTGTTCAACAGCACCTCTTGGGTTACCCGGACCCGACGAAATGAAGTAGTCGTACGGCAAAGATACGTTGAAGATTGGTTTGCAAGGCGGGAAAACCAAATGTAGAGACCACATACCGAAATCTGGCCGCTAGACAAACGCTACCTTTTGCGTACTGCTTGCCACGAATGGGACTCCGTTTTCTAAACTGGTGAATACCAATTCATTTGTTTTTTAACAGGTATTACAAAAGGCGAAAGGACCAACTGGTTCTGATAAATAGCGATTATAAAAGTTCCCTCAGCTTTCTCGCAATTCTCAAACTTACTAAACGAGCTAGTTTAAATCAGTTTAAATGGGAATCTCTAAGCTAACATGCCGAAATTGTTTCGGTGTCTGCGCTTGTGTCGCGCGGTGGCTTAGCCCCGAGCTAGCCCATCAGGATGGGTAGGTTCCGCTGTCTCACCCTTCGAAAGACGCTCCTGTCCGTTTCCTGCCGACGCCGGCATCTTCCACCGCTCTAGCCAGGCCGTGGCCGACGTTGCTGCGTTTGGAACTCCGCCCCCGCGAATCCAAGGTAACGGCTGGCAGAATCTCTGGTTTCACCCTTTGTTGTGGGTGTCGCTTACAGCTTTGCTCTCCAACCATCTTGACAGCGTAAATTAGAGCCGTTTTTTTTTTTTTTTTGGACCATCCTGATTTATTTCTTCATGCGGCGCTTCGCTGCATTGGCTCAGCCCATCAGGCCCAGTGGTTAGGCTTAACGGTCCCTGTGCCCCGTGGCGTCGAGCCGCTACTTTCTATAAAGAAATACCCTGCGCTGTCACCCTTCTGGGGCACCAGTTTTTGCTGGGAATATCTCTTAGCTGCTAATCCTCTTCGGCCTTACCGAGGCCTTAGGCCTTACCTGTCGCCACTGAACAGAAGCGGCCTTGGCGTCGGTAGTGAGTGCGGCGCCGCGCAACCAGGGTGTCGAACCGGAATTTTTTCGGGTTCGGTTCGGGTTCGGGTTCAAGCCTTTCGGGTTCGGTTCGGGTTCGGTTCCAGAGCACCATTCCGTTCCGATTCGAACCGGTTCGAACCGGTTCAAACGGGTTCAAACGGGTTAGAAGAAAAAAAGCAGGCGTGTTTTTTTCTGTTAATTTTTTGTGCTCGATTTTCGTTTCCTTATCGAGTCGACATAAAAACAAAGTCGTAATGAAGGTTTCTTTGTGCAAATATTTTGTCTTGGCCAAACTAAAGCGACCCTGCAACACTTTTTTCAACTTTTTTATAAATCTTGAGTGCTTGTAGAAAGTAATCAACCAACAGATCCTGTACTTAGATTAGGGTGTCCCAAAGTGCATCAGCCAAAAATTACTGCTGTCTCCTCATCAGATAACTTAGCAACTTGCTTAAAATATTTTTCTCTCCTTCCCGGTCTTGGCGTTCTTCGACCGCTGAATGACGTCATTACAGCGCTGTAGCGGCTATTACCGACTACAGTGGTGTAGCGGTGTAGCGGCTTTCCTTAAGTTCCAGAATAGAACGCATTTGATAGCCACTTTAAAATGAAAGCCACAAAAGCGAAGCAGAAACGCAAGGTGTATCCGCAGCGACGAGCAAATCACGCACTGTAGCTCTGTGCCGACGCAACGCAGACGATGAGGCGCGCCGTAGTGGAGGGCTCCGGATTAATTTCGACCACCTGGGGATCTTTAACGTGCGCCGAAATCTCGTACACACGGGCGTTTTCGGTTTTCGCCTCCATCAGAAAAGCGGCCGCCGCGGCTGGGAATATAACCCGCCTCTTTGTGCTCAGCAGCGCAACGCCTCAGCCACTCATCCACCGCGGCGAGTTTAGATATCTAAAGTGTTGAAGAAAGAGCTCTTTTAACTGTACAAGCTACTGCAAAATGTTTTCTATGATAGTTTGACGAGTATATGCCCCCCCACCGCCACTCCCCATTTTTCGTTGGCCGCTAAGTTCGGTGGCCCTGCCAGGCTCGGTGTGAATCATTGTGCACGGCTAGCGAATAAACACCGACGAGCACAGCCGCTCGCTGTCGCTAAGCGTCACCACCAGCACGCTGCGGGTCGTCACTCGGGTGGAGGGTACTACGACCCTGCCACGTTCACGAATGCGGGCTAAATCGTGAAAGGTAGGTCAACGATTACAACAATAACTGAAGCGAAATAAAAGGTTCGTTGGGACACTTAAGGCTGCCTATTTGTATGACTGTGAAAGCATTACTCTTTATGGCCGCAAGTTTACCTTTATTAATTCAAGTTCGTTCATTTTCATGATTTCTTTTATTTTATTCTTGGCTCATACCACTGCAGTTTTATACACCACAGTTGTTTTCTTGAGGAAACAAAAATATGGCAGACGAATACGCTAGTCGCTAATGCGAAATTTGAGTGCAGCGTGAACTGTAGTCTTCTCGGCGACGGCGCATAGCTGGTGTGCCTTAGAAAGTGATCGCGTCCTCAACAAATGCACGACTGCATGCGGTATACTCCGTCGTTATCTCGTAAGGCGTTGCTGCTGTGGAGCACGTCTCGCGCAGTCTGGAAATTTCGCCCTCCCCTCCCACTTTCGCCATACTGTCGTCCTCCGCTTTCCTGCTCGCTCTATCTTTGGTGGCGTCTTCGTTCTCTCAGTTGCATGGATGCCGACGCTCAGGGACTACGCGAAACCACAGGAGCGGGCGCTAAGGGCTGCGCTCTAACGCATGGCTCTGAATAGCCATCGCTGTGCCGCCCTGTGATCCACTCCCTTCGCCGACCAGTTACGGGCCTCTCATCGTCTCCAAATAATGCGTCCTCGCCACAGTCTTCTGGAAGGCAATCATGTACCCTCCTGGCCAGCGGGCAGCGCCCTGGTGCCTCCGGCGCCTCCCCCATCGGTGCATCCTAACCAGAATCTTCTGGCAATGGCCAGCCTCCCTGAAGGCTGCCTTTTTGCCTCGTCCTACTAAAGCGGGATTCACACGACGGAGAAACCCTCTCTTTTTGACCCGCGGGACCCGCTCACGTGACCGGTTTTAGGCTCCGCCCCTCGGTGGGGATAGCCCGCGGTGGCTCCGCGAAAGAAAATGCCTCCGCATGTTTTCGCTCGACGGCGGTGGCCCTCGGCGGGGAATGGAACCTGTTCCTCGGCGCTGTCGTCTGCTAGTCTCTCCGCGTAGCTCCGCACGTGTGGATGCGACGCCAGGCCGGACAATCCGGTCACGTGCTGTTGACGTCACATATCCGTCCGCCTCCGTGAGAGGGTTTCTCCGTCGTGTGAATCCCGCTTAAGGCCTCTAAACGGTACCTCCGTCGCCTGCGTTCCGGTCCGTCCAAAACGCGTTCCGGCGGCCGGAACGCGCGCGTTCCGGCCGAAAATCGCTCTCCGCCACAAGTTGGCCAACTTCAACTTTTCGCCGGACCGCGATGATGACGCGTTTCACCAGCCATCATCCGACGCCCTGATTGGTTCCTACCGATCTCCTACTGGCCAATCAGGGCTATCAACAAGTTTCAGCCCCAACAACATGGCGGTTGCCCAAGCGAAGCGAGGCGAGGTGATCTCAAGGGAAAATCGCGAGGCCTAGTTTCGGCAGATTGTATTACGGTGCGGCTATTTCGCGGCTATTTTGATCGAGTTATAAATTCGCGAAGCATTTCTTTGTGCTGACGGCAGGATACATGCACGGCGCCTAGTTTGAGATCCAGAGTGCCGCAACATCAAGGCAGATAGCATACACCCCCTGTTGCGGTGATGGCTGGTTTATCGTTGTTTTTGTGTGTGCGTGAATGTGTTTGAAGAAATCGATACCGTCACTCGTGCGCGTTAGCGCCCACAATGGATCAAGGAGTTATAAACCAGCAAGCGGACCAGCTGCGGACGTCCGTGCGAGTTCTCGGTGCCGCTACAGCTACAGCCAGGGTCCCCGCCGATGCGTTGTACTGGTGATTTTGTGCGCGACCCATGTCTAAACGTTCCGATCGCGATTGATAATGAAGCAAGCAAAGAATCATTGCGTCGTGTCGTGGTTTATACAGTGCGAGTTCTCGGTGCCGCTGCAACTACGACCACGGTCTCCTGCCGATGCGTTGTACAGGCGGGTTCGTGCGCGGCCCATCTGGAAACCTTTCGACCATCGTTTATCGTGTTGCGAGCAAGGAATCATCGTGATGTGCCGTGTTTCTTGCAGAGACAAGTGCTGCCGTGACTATTCTTCACCGCGTCTACGGCAACAATTTATGGCTGTAATCTAGAGCTCCACAGAGATTGTAGCAGGTGGCAGCAAACAGCATTTTTTTTTTTTGCCCCCCCAATCTGTTTCTTCTGTCACTACCGTGCTGTCGTGTTTTGTGCGCGGGCGCAGGTGTGTTCTCAGTGTGATTGGTGTCGTCATTAATGGGCTTCACCTTGTATAGTTGTTCTCTTTGCTGTGGTGGCGGTAACAATGAAATTTTTCCTTGTAATGAAAATTGGTTAGAGCTTCATTACGGGTAACCTGCGGTGGTTTTACACTAAAGGCAGTGCTTTTGCGAGACATTTCCCAGCAAAAAAAACATTGGAAGACCAATGGGCCCTGTCCAAAACACCACTGAACCATTTGGAACCAATTGAATTTGGTTTGTTCAATTCTTTGTACACGACCATGTGTACCTGCAATGGTTGTTTTCGTCTGGGTTGCAAAGCTTTTGCGCCATTGGCAAGTGGCATTGTGCATTTTCCCCGAGTCATATGTTCGAGCAAAAGGGACTACACTTGACATTTTGTAACGGGGCTTGGGGGACCTTGCTGGATTGTTTGAGGTGAAGTCACGAGATGTGTCTGGCTTGAGTGCACAATAGGTTGTTGCACATTGTGCATGCTTGTCGGCAGTTTCCTCTGGAGGCCATTATATGCAATAAGCTCAAAACCTGCTGATTGGATTGCCGTCTCGTAGAGTATAGGAAACTGGGCAGCTTGAAAGAATTGGATTAATAATGTGAACGTTGCTTAATGTTGCCTGATGATGCAATTTGTTATTTCGGTATTGGGTGACATAGGTTTTGCTGGTAGCATGCTTAGGGTGGAGTGAAAAGTCACACGTGAAAGCATGCTCATTGTGAAGTGGTCAGTAATCGTTTCAGTCATGCCTGGCCATCCTGTTTGTATTGGGTCAAGGTTGTTTTGTCTTGATGCGAAGGCCAGTTGTATTCAATGTAATTATCCCACTTAGCGCGACTGCATTCATCTCAGTCCAAAATTTTGGTCTCGATAGTGCCAGTTATACTAACAGGCTTTTGAACGTGTTGTGTAGCTTTGGCTGTGTTGAGCCCTTATAAAATCATTTTGATTAGCCTTTCAGTTCTTGGTTTATTTGATCAAGTTGTTCAGTGCTGTCCTTCAGTTTATACTTAGAGGCCATGAAGACAAAACACAAGTTTAGTTCATTCGAAAGATTGTCACATTATCATACTGACAACCGCTTTTAATGCGCACCTCAGTCAAATAAGCGATATAATCAGGGAGAAAGGGGGTGGCCATGCGACCCACTACCCTCAGTTCCCACAACAGGACCTATGATGTCATGTGTGTCCAGCTGTGTGATTGGCTGAGGCCAGCAAAAGCAAATGCAAGTTAGACAAAGCTTATAAGCTTGCTGAAGGAGCCATTTGCGCTTAAATGTAAGGCATATTCATTTTACAGCAGTAAGAATGGCGGGGTAAACAATCAAAGTTATGAAAATACCCTGTGCTCGCCCAGCCCTGTACGCACTGTAGAGTGTCCAATTCACAAGTTGCAGTTGCCTGTAAACATTGCGCACACCGACTTAATGGCACCTCAGTTTAGCAGCCTGCCTGCATGGCCTCCATGCGTTTTTGAGCAGTCTCTGGTCGTCTGCATCCTTGGCTATGTGAGCAGGGTAAATACACACAGGCCAGGTTGCAATCGAAAGGTCTGCGAACCGTGTATTTGAGACCCCTGTTTTAAAGCACGATTGTCACATGGGAAGTGACCTGCGTTGAGCAGAGCCCGCTAATCATGGGAACAGATCAAGCGCCAGGCACAGTGGAGGAAAGAAAACTGACAGGAAAGAGGTGCACTAATAACTGAGCTTTATTCACTCTGACAGCTATTGTGAAGGCACGAAAAACACCAAGTAATACTAGTTTGCACCACATGTGAAGCGATTACAGCAGCAGCACCCTCCTTACTAATCATCCAGATAATCCACTTCACTCGAAAGATCAACTGAAGGCTTGCTGACACACCGGTCCCACACATAATTTATGACGTGGGCCTCAGATATTTCCCGTTCTTTTTTGTGGTACAACTGTAGCACTCGGGTCCTTCGAACGCTGTCACGCAGCCCCTAGGCTTGCATTCCGTCTTACGGTGAAGCATCAAATTGTTTTCCTGTTCCTGTCTTCAGCGTCGCCGCATGCTCCCGCAACCGGTTTTTGAGGCAGCAATGAGGTCGTTGAGGTCTGTCCTACGTATACACGGGCGTACTTAAAGGGCAATTTCATACACTACGTTTTTTGTACACTCCACAAACGCACTGGCATGCTTCTTGGTGCAGACAGGCGGCCTAGGTCCACAGCGGTTCACTATCGGCACATAGCTGCGAGTTTGTTGGGAGTGCTGCTCACTTAAAAAGCTTTCCCGCCAAGCCGCATAGCATGAATGCAGGGAAGCCTGCCTGGAACAGTTTCCCAACCTGCAAGACAAACTGACCTGTATTTGATGCTGGCAGGACCTTACGAGGGCGTTTCTTAAAGGGGCCCTAAATAGGGTGCCGAATGTTACGATTTTGCGTGTGCAGTCACTGGAGTACTGTCCAAGAAACGTCATCCCGCAAAAATTGTTTAAATGCGTTAAATATTAGCCGAGTTATCACTCGTTAAAAGGGGCCACCCATAAGGCCTGGGGCTCTCCTCCTATAGTAGCTCCTCCAAAGCACTGTGGAAGCCATGACGTCATCGACCCGGCGCAAGACCACCGAGAGAAACAGGGCAATCCATCACCCTCCTTGATGCACGTGTAGTCGTTGGCTGTGCTAAGCCTGCGCGCGCTTTTTTTTTAGCACTCGACGCGCATGCTCCGCCCACGAGATTCCGGTTGCGCGGTGAGTGCTGTCGCTGTGGTTCGCGTTCGCGGCGCCGTACTGGGCAATGTCTCGTGCATCGTAGCGGCACGTCAGTGCAGACAAAACTACGTCACAGCGTGCAAGTGTGGCGGCAAGGTACGGTTGGTAAGCCAGGAGAGAAAGTGGAATCTGTTTTGCGTGTTTGTGCGGCCCCTGCTTTACGCAGAGGTGTAATATTTGGTATACGTTGTCGTGAAGGGGTACTCTAGCGATTGCGCAATTGAAATGGCGACCTTCGGAAACCTATTTAGGGCCCCTTTGAGGCAGCAACCGCTATGCCCTACTTGACCAACTTGAGTGACCAGAGGCGAATGGAAGCAAGGCTTTCCTGGAGTAAGGAGAGTACACCCTAGAGCACTGCGTGGCCCTGGGCCCGCCCGAAAGCCCGGACCCGACCCGGCTGGCGAAGTCAATTGCCGGAGGGCCCAGGCCTGGCTTGGGCTTGACGTTATGGGCCGGACTCGGGCCGAATTCAACCCCCGGCCGTTGCTAGTTTCGACGTGAAGTAGAGAAAAGAGCATAAAAATGAATATTCCGAGTTCACTTCTACACGCGTCTTGATGTTACTTGTACACATTGTTTTAAAAAACGTGTTTTGCTAGGTCAGATAGTCACTACGCTGTAATTATTAATGACATTTCATGCACTGCATCAAAGATTTTATAATTTGGTGTATAACATACGAAAGATACGGTTACAAGGATTGTTCTAGTGGTGAAGTTATTAATTAAGACACCCTGGAGCTGTGCACCTATGTCTGTGTACGCGTGTTTTAGATGTTGAACCAATCTGAATGCGGCTGCAGGGCTGAAAATCAAACTCGCACGTGCTAGAGAAGTGCCACCGCTGAACAACTGCTGCAGGGAAAATATTTCAACGCTCGGGAATTCAAATGGGGAGCAAGAAATTTCAGCAATGCCAACTTGTGACCGAGACAATCACGTGAAGTTGCTAAGAGTCTAGTCATCAAAGGTTATGGCGTCTCTCGTGTAAGGATACGAGCTATTATTACGCCCATGTGGCGTGAACTGCAGACGGTGTAAGCTAAACTACGTGCACTTTGAAACCCTTATTTTTTGCGTTTCAATTCAGGACGTGCTTGTAAGGACTAGATGCTTTGTCTGATTTCCCGCTACGAAGACACTGGACCAAATGTATAATAAACAAATTTTCTTCGGCGTCTAAGACCGGGCCTCGTCACACACACGCAGGCCCTCCCTAGGCTCAAAAATGAATGTCCGGGCTTGGGCTGGGCCTCGGCTTGAGACAACGGGCCCGTGCGGTGCTCTAGTACACCCAGCAAACATGGTTCTCCAACAATGTCAGCTCCAGGTCAAGGAACCTCGGGCCACGTTCAAGTGGCAGCTCCACGGTTAGTGTGAGGCAGTCAAGCGCCCCTTCGAAAACTGCCAGAACCCGTCTAGCAGTGTTTGTCCGATGGGCCAGCTGACGACTTGAAAAGAAGATGGCAGTCATTTACAAACCTGAAAACGCGCACAACACCAAGGTTGCCTAGTCCCACTTCCGGTCAAAATGAGCCACCAACATGTCATTGAGTGCAGGGGCTAGGCAAGAATCCTAGCCAGTAATTGCTGTGGCTAGGATTATTGCCTAATAGGTTGCACTCTGCAGGACTTGTGGAAGCAGCGGTGCAGAGTTGTCTAAGTCTGTAAATATAGGTGTTGCGTTGGTGATGTCCCAGGTTTTATATCACCTTGTAAATTGGACACGTAGTAGAAAAAAAAAGGCTAATTGAAATGTATAAAAACGGGTGATACAATGTGCCATTCTGGCTCGGTCAACTCATTGTTGAGAACATGCAGTCTTAAACAAGTGCGCACTCCCACAGCCCACTTTCTGTGTGTTAACAGTATGCATGAGTAAACAATTTTTGCTGTTCTTGGCAAGCATGCTTTTGCCAAAGTAACACTGTTAAGATGGAACAGATGCTGAATTTACCTAAAGTTTCTTCAGTGGGGAACACGCACGAAACATGGCTCAAGTAGTAAGTTTTAAAAAAAGGAGAGGGAGGGGAAGTAGGGGCTTAACCACTAAATAATTGCACCATTAAGTTTCACCAATTTGGTGCTTGCATGTAAAATATGCCAGCGTAGTTTTTGTTCTCCAAGTTTAATGTGGTAATATTTAAGGCTGTCCCTTTTCGCACCCTTAGAAAAATTTTTACAAATTGTTCACCCACCTAGTAAAATATCACCAGACAATGTTCACCTTTATCAAGCGGATTGCAGTGCTACTGGAGCATGTCTAAAGTCTTTTTTCACCCTCTGGCATCGCTTGTGTTGCTGCTGTTTTGCGGCCATAAAGTCGGCAGCTTCCTACACAATGCATGCATGCCGTAGTGCACACCCTCACGGCCATTTTACATGGTATCCACTATGTAGCTTTTTCCCTTCCGGAGTGGGGATCACTCTACATTCAGCTCTGTGGCACAGTCATGCACGAGTAAAATGGAACAATTGACAGGACGAGCAGCAACTAAAAAATAAAACTCATCACCTTGTTTCCAGACTTTACTTTTACACCAACAAACCTCGCTTTCTTTCACAGTTTAAAAAAGGATTAGGTATATAAGCTGTCATTTTTTACAAAACATCTCTCCAGTCGTTTGTTTTTTTCTCACTCTTTCTCTTTTTCTTCGCTCTATAGACTGTGCAGCAACATTTCTGTTGTTTCTTGTGATCTCGCTGCTTCCCTGATTGTTACAGGTGAAATGGCCCTGTCAGCGATATTTTCTTTTGACTTTAGCCATGCCACCCAAGACAGTGTTGTGTGTTTGAATTGATTTGCAATAAATGAATAGAACACCCATTCATGGAAATAAATTTCGGCTTTTGTTAAACTGCTAGAGACATTTTTCAGTTGGAAATATCTCGTTGACACTGGCATTTGACAGCTCAGACAGTGCCAGTGGAAACTGCATTCCAGAGCTCCTAAGGCACTCACTCATTCGATCTTGCATGTCTCCTCCTCCTCCTCCGTACCTTTTGTTTTTGTCTCAAATTTGCCAACATTAACATGCATGAACTTGCCACAAAGTATGCCGTCTTTCTTCCATGGAGCTGAGAGGCTACCAAGTGAATTCCAAACCAACTTCCATTACACTTGCCTCATGTACACAGCCTTAATATGATTGCACAACTCTCAAGAAACAGTTAATATAAGCATGGCATCTGCAAATGGACAACCGTGATTTTATTTCCAGGGAATGCCCCATTAAGCACAAGGTTAAACATTGCACAAGATTATTAACAACACCAAAGAGCAACAGCAAGACATGTCCGACACTTGCTGTTCGAGTGACATATGAATACATAGGCTATAAACAGCTGTAACTCTGCTGCTCCCCCAAATATTCGCATTTCCTTCTACAGCAACTGTCTCATACCCATAATGAGCTCATCATACATGTATAAATGAGAGTCCACATCTGTCATGTAGAAAATAAAAAAACACTGGATGCATGCCAATTGTTGCACATTGTTAAGCCATAACTAATTCCCCCACATATTGTACTGAAGCCTGTATTACTGCACATTGGTGTACAGAAATTGAGTAACGAAATGACGCAGTTCATGCGGGACACATCCCACTCCAGTGTTTGTCCCGTTGCCTGATGCACACGCTTGAAGGCAAGGTTTTTGTGCTGCTTTGGTTGTAATGAACCAGCTATACTGGATATTCTACGAAAAACATCACTATGAAATACTACAATGCCACCTAGCTCCATTCCGTAACAGAGTAGCTTGCAGCCTGCAGTAGCCAACTAGGGGGCTACTGTGCCGTAGTCTAGGATACAAAGAGACTAAATTGATACTAGAGTCTGCCTTCCAGTGTACTGCCACCACTGTTTGGGATGTAGCACACTTTGCTTGAAGATATTCATCAGCTATAGCAATTCAGTCATTTAACCAATCTGTTGTGTCAGCAAGCACGATAACAATTATCATTGGATGAAATTAAGAAGGTTACATTTACTTTTATTTGTCATGACACGAAAAATGATTGTATTTCATCTACAAACTTATTGAGTGAGCTGTATCGTGCTCTCCCCACCACATAGGGTTAACGGCTGCGCTGTAAAAAAGCTTCATACACGTGCATGCATGCAGACAAGGAAGTGTGTGAACTTCCAATTGGAACTGTATGCCATAGCTGCTACATGCAAGAAAAACCTATTTGCTCATGACGCAAAGGAACTCAAATTCAGAGCTTGAATGTTTGTTTTGCATGCCCGTGAATGGAAACAGCCTTCTTGTTTCAAGGAGGAGGAGGTAGCCTTTATTGTGGGAGGGAGACTCTACGTCAAGTGGGGGAAGGGGGAGTATAAGGTGGGGGGTTTGTAACTTGGGACATCTCAAATGCGTACAGTGCGACCCGAAACAGGTGGACTCCTTGAGAAGGTTGGATAGGCCGCGTCGGGTGAGGAGGGCAGGCTCACGACTTTAAAACTGCTCGTGCTAGACCACTCTTGGAGCATGGAGGGTTCCAGTGTTCGAGGGTCGATGTAAACGGAGGTTGTATTTGGAGGAGGCCTGAAGGTTCTGTACCGCCCGAACTTAGGACAGTGCCAAATTAGGTGCTGGAGATTGGCAGGCGTGGGGGAGGCGCAGAAGGGGCATCGAGGCGGTAGAGACGGTGTGTACCATTTACGGTATGTCTCGGGGGTAAGGCTAGCATTTGCAAAATATTTGTTTATGAAAATTTCGGCTGATCTTGGGAGCGAGGGCAGGGTTGGATAAAAGCCGGTTGGAGTCAGGGCCTTGAGGCGGTCTTTTTTTTCCTTTTTGTAATGCAGAAGCTGTATCGCAGGTGGTAATGTCTGAGTAGGTGGAAAGACCCTTTAGCACTCTCAGTTAGTGAAAGCAAGGTCTCTGCCACAATGCTGGCAAAAGAGCTTGTTTCTTAGGTGGAATTTGAAGAAAACTTGGGTATTTTGCAGTTGTGGGTGCACTTGTTTGGTTTGTTGATCACCAGTAATTTATTTTCATGTCTCGGTGAGATTGCCCTCGTACATTTGTGAATGATCGAAAATAAAAATGTGTACTTTTTTCAAACATGTTTCATACTTTTTGCCTTGGTTTACATTACTGAAGTCAAACAATGCAAGTTGTACATGTAACCCAAGAATGTCAATGCCAAGGCAGGGGGTCAACAGCAGCAGTCATCGCTATGGGTTTGCCAAATCCAGTGTTTTCAGTGTTAATTCGAGGTCAGGTTTTTTATTCGCAATCTTCGAAAACTGTCTCTGGTTGCTTGTTAACATTAGGAAGGTGTGATTAAGTGTGTGTGTCCTTTTCTCTTTTTATTGCCTTTCTGTATTTACATCAAAAAGGCCTTTTTGCTTCTTAGTCAACTTATTTCCTAAACTTGGGCATATGTTTGATAGTAGTGACTAGCCTCAAGGGAACAAAAACTTCTGTCAGGGATGTTAGTTTACCTTTGAACCAATAACAGTTCAAACCTAGAGGTCCTCCATTATGAATACATGTAGATAAGTATCGGATATAAGCAACGTCGTCAATCTCGGGCACCTCACGAAAACAGCCTAACAGCTCAACGACATTGTTCAGCTTGCGTTGCCTTTTTAGTTTTCATGCTGGCCGGGCTGACGTAGTCTGCAAAGGGAGCGAAGAGGTGCTGCAGGAGCCTTCTTATTTGGTTTTGTGTTTTCCTGGCAAGTCTGTTCGCAGGGTAGTGAGAGGCGAGGAGCGAATCTTGTTTTGACAGGTCTTTTGTTTTGCTCCTTTTGTGAAGCCAGCAAAGTTTGGTCCATTTGCTGCTTAATGATGGCGATTACCACCATTCAAAATGCCTGCAAACGATGGAGACCGAGATTGAGGAATTAAGAGCTGGGTTAGCTTTCAGAAATGCCAAACAAGAACGTTCGAACCAGATCCCATTTTTTTACCATCACCTCTTCTCACACTTACAAAAACAAGAACACTGACTTAGACCTATAAAACAATTTTGTTACCAGTGGTCTTGTTACAAGTCTATCACACCCCAAGTGGAAACTAGCAGAAAATTTCAAGTTGAATCAGAGGACTGCAGATGACAGATTCAGAAGTGGACAGGAGCACAAATAACGTGCACTTTGAAAATTTGTGCAACACTTGCACTGTACATGCTGCTGCGAGATACACCAAGACAACCGGGGCACAAGATGAAACCCGCAAGGGTCTCGCGCAGCTTTCCCGCCGCACAACAACTGCAAAAGTTTTCAACCCCGTACTGGCTTGCCTGCAAGGCATCCATGTCTTGCTAGGCTCATGGCAGGAAAAAAAAAAAAAAAACCCACACAGCCAAATTAGAATGTTAAAAAAATAAAAAATCGCTTCAACGCAACCGGCAATTTGCAAATGACTTCATTTCAAACAACTACCCCACCGAATGAATCTTTTTTTAACCTGCAGTCCTGCCGTACAAGAGCGACGAACCATCTTGGTGACCCTTTTTAAGGTGCTATGAACGACGAGCGTTTCACCTGCATTTCTTACAGGTAGTGGTGTGATAAACTACTATCGCTAACAGAAACAATGAAAGTCACGTTGAAAGCCTCGCACATGCTGAGCACGCTTTTCGTACAGACGTGTCGGCGCCGTAGAGTTCTTTGACACTCCAAAACAGCCGATTGCAGGTTAGGCTGCTGCAGCATGCATACAACAGAAAGGCAAGGAGGTGACACAACAAATGCATTTATTTAACGTATAAACTACACAAGTTCGGCAGCTTCAGTGTCCAGGAGATGCGTGGAGAAGTTCTTCATGATGGTCCTCGAAGTGCGAAACGAAGCTCGGTGACTGTACAGCCCTGATGATGTCCTGAAAAGATATGCCTGTTGGTCCGCGAGGTGCAAGCACCACAACTACTGCTGGTACACGTGAGTGCCAGCCAGCAGAGGACCCCTATCCGCCAACTGGGGACCGCGCTCTTTAGCAGGCAGGTTCTGCCGAGAGTACAACTGATTGGTCTGGTTTCCCAGCCGTTGCACGCACAGAAGATTCCACTCTTTCATCACATCCCTTGCCCACCCACATGCCAGGTTGGTCAAAGGATATAAATCTTGAGGCACCAGCACCACCTGCAGGTCAGCATTTGTACCTGAAAAACAAACAAACAAGCAAGCAGACACAAAGGCACACACACGCACACAAAAACACGCAGTTTCACGGCACTCGCCACGGCACAATGACAATCAAGCACAAAGCGACAAGCTTGATATGTACAAGTGGCGCTGCCCGGCGCCCCATCCACGGCACAACAAGCACAGGTGCGGCCAGCCGGAAACCCGGCAGGGACCCGAAGGGGGCCGTGTCGGAAGAACGGCCGACCACAAGAACAGGCAGGGCGCTTGGGGCAAAATCACCATTAGGCATTCAAGGAGCAGGGTCCCAGAGTGCAAATGATCAGCACCTATCGCGTCTCAGCGCTGAGCTGTCACTGCACACTGGCCGTCGCTTGAATTCCTAAAGCCAGCAGACTTGCCCGGAAGAAACGGAGTTATGCGGTGCTGCCCGGCGCCCCATCCACGGCACAACAAGCACAGGTGCGGCCATCCGGAAACCCGGCAGGGACCCGAAGGGGGCCGTGTCGGAAGAACGGCCGACCACAAGAACGGGCAGGGCGCTTGGGGCAAAAATCCACAGCACCGGGGAACTGGCACACACACCTATCAGAGGTCTGGAGCCAGCACCCTGTCCTGCCATGCTACCCTGCCGTGTCTCGTTTGGAAGTAGCGTGTGAACGTTTCCCTCACTGCCTTTGCAGATGAAGAGTAATTATTGCTTGCCAAACGAGGAACACTCAAAAAGTTGTCACCAGCTTCTTGTTCTCGTCTCCATCTACCTGGCACAATACTACCATCTACAAGCAAAGTGTCCACATCATCTGAAGTGCAATACATGAACTGGGGCTGATTTTCAATATCAAGAGTTCTGAGATAATTGTGCAGAAGCACAGTGGACCATATCACTTCATCAAGTAGCTCTAATTTACCTTTCATTCTTGGCGTAGAATCCTCCACCTGTTTGCTAGGATGCCAAAGGAGTTTTCAATAATTCTCCTGCTCGAGAAAGTCTGTAGTTAAAGATGCGTCTTTCAGCGTTCAGTTGCTTGCCTGGGTATGGGCGCATTAGGTTCTCTCGGAGAGGGAAGGCTTCATCGCCGACCCAACATGAGGTGCTTCCCAAGGACTTCCCGGTAACTGTTTTGGGCCCGGTATGTGCAATAGGCCGTTTCTAAATTTAATCCCGAATTTGCATTCGTTGAAACAACCTGCATCTCCTCGGGATCCGCCTCGCCTACATCGACTAGAATAAATCTATATCTGGCATCGCACACCGCGAGAAGTAGTGACGCAAACCGGCCTTTGTAAGTGCGGAACAGGCCTCCAGAGTTTGCTGGGGCCTCTATGTGCACATGTTGCCCGTCGATTGCCCCAATGCAATTAGGAAATTGCCAGAGGTTTTCAAAATCAGTCCCTATTCTCTCCATCGGGCAGTAGTCATTTCTGGCAAGTACAATGGCTCTAGAACCTTATGCAAGCTTTGCAGTCTGCAAAACGTAACGGCCCGCCAGACGTCGAGGAGACCCGGTACGATTTAGCATTATCTGCTTTGATGATCCGTGGGCCAGGAACCTGAAATAGGGAATATCTAGACATCACATGCCATTGCTAATGGTTTCTGCATAAGTACCATGAAATTTACAATATGATGGCATTATAGCTTGAATAAACCAAGGTGCAAACAAAATCCTGTTCGGAATGCGTGTGCAGGTTTACACGAGAAAATATGAATAATCTAAAGCACAATGTTACACATGTTGCATTACCTGCGAGCTGAAATTAGTTGGCCCCCAGAGAAAGTGGACAACCTTCCTATTGCTCATCTGTGCAGTAGTGTTGAAATGGTGTTGAACTTATATATACAGCATGTCCTTAAAGGAGCCATGAAGAGAAAACACAAGTTTGGTTCATTCAAAAGATTGTCTCGTTAGAATCATACTGACACAACTTTAACGTGAAGTTCACTCAAATAAGCCACATAATTAGGAAAAAAACGTCGCATGCCCCTGGCAAGGGACACTTGTAAATGCACAGCTGGAGTGAGCCCGCGCCAATGCCCGCTTTACATTCCTACCCATCATTTTCTTTTGTACCATAGCTCTTCTTGGCCAATCCCCCTAAGTGGGTATGCGCCCATCTCCCCGCGAGGGGGACTCGAGTAAATGCGTTGCATAGGTGGGTGGGTGTATGCGTTAACGTTAGTGTTTGGGAGGTTGGTGGTATCACGTGTACACCACGCAGCTGAGGTCGCCAACGCACGCCGCTGACGACGTAGTTTGAATGAGTCAAGGATATAAGGCGCGTTCGTAGCATTGGATTCTGTGTCGGTTTTGTGGCGCAGTGGTAGAGTACCATGTACCTTGTGTTCCGCCCGCAGGGTCAGGGATCGAAACCGGGCGCCGGTAACTTATTTTTTTTATAGTGTAGTGGCCTGGCTGCGGACGCCTACAAGAACGGGAACGGGTGACATTGTGAGTTAAAGAAATGCTCTGCATTTAAAAAGGGAATGGCCATGCGACCCACTAGCTTATTTCCTGCAATCAGAACCTATGATGTCACACGAGACAGCTCTGTGATGGGAGAAGGGCGGCAAAAAACAAACAAAATTAGGCAGAGTATCAGCCTGCCGAACAAGCTATTAGCCTTAAATTTACGGCGCATTCTTTTTAAAGCCGTAAGAATGGTGGTAAGTGTACGTTACGAAAGCACATGTAAACATAGAAGTACCGCTGCGTACTACTGTTGTTGGTACTGCGCGCACTATTCTTGTTTAGCTGCACAGGACTGCGAGGCTTTGGGGTTGTCTCAGACGACACTGGCCGGTTGATTGACGCGACGGTGTCTTACGTGAACATATCTGTCGAGCGAGCAGTATGTTTCACGAAAAGATTTTCTCCCAGAACAGAAAAAAAGGCAGAAAAACGACACATCACGGTATGGTGGCGCCATCTAGGTTCATTAACGTAAACAAACGCGCAACGTAACGTAAAACAAACCGCGATACCAATTCTGCCGTCCAGGGTGGAGACACCCTTTGAACGGTCTCGTGCCGCTGCGATTGGGTCAACGTGCTCTGCGCGTTGTTTGTTTCGTTTCCCACGCGACCCAGCAACGCGAAACAGATCAGTTGATTCAAACTTCGGCAGTTAATCGTGTTGCGGCGATAATTCTAGCGCGATTTTGGTACGACTTGCTTCGCCGGCGAGCGAGCGATCGAGAATGGCGGCCCCAGCGTGTACGTGTCTCTACTCTGTACAGCGGACGCGGGAATCAAGGGACTCTAGGCTGCAGAGCGGTCTGTGATGTCATAGCAGCTACGAAAACACACGATTTAGCGGGAAAATTAAGATTTTAACATAAATTGATTAATTTCTCAGTGAATAAAGCAGCGTTTGCATTCGAACAAGTGCTGGGGGCACTACAAAACACGAAATCTTTCGAATAACACAAACTCGTATTTTGTCTTCATGGCTCCTTTAATGAACCTGAGCCTGATTGAATGGCATGTGATACTCTTGTCTGTGGAAGACCAACGCATGCGCTGAGACCAGATTTCTACGTTGCAACACATGATGCTGCATATGAAGTGTGTTGTGCATGCACAGTTCGTATTTCTAAGTACCAACCGCACGAAACACACTCCAGTAACCCGAAAATGTACACATTTTTTTCCGTCTGGTATTTCATATCATGCTGTTATACTACAGTTCATACCATGAGCTAGCTGCAGCACTGTGGAGGCTACATTGTTATCAATAGTGCGCCCACTGAGGGCGCCTGACTCGTCATGAAGGGGGTCCTGAAAGGGCATTCCTTTCTCCCTTCTGGCACAGCAAGGCCCCGGCGCCCTGAGGGGGTGGGCGGTTGACAACAATGTAGCCTCCACAGTGCTGCATCTAGCTTGTGGTATGAACTATAGTGTGAAGTTCAGGAGGACAAAAGACAAGACTTGTAAACCCAAGCACTGCTCTTAGCTATAATTCGGTCAAAACATGTACAGCCAGCCAATTTTGCCGTAATATCACGGGAGCGTCGACCAGCGTGTGGGTCAGTGCCTTACTACGGGTAGAAAGCGGCAAACGTGCGAGAGTACATCGCATGCACAGAGCGATCCCGCCAGTGCAAAAGTCATCTGCTAGGCTATTCCTGCAAGCACGACACAGCCCCTTTCCGCTGGTTATCAGCTGCCTTGCTGTGAACAAGGAGCACACAAAACTCCTGTCACCGCTCCGGCAATCAAGATAGGCGGCTGACAACTTGTGGAAAGGGGCTGTGTTGTGCTTGCGGGAACAGCCGAGCAGACAACGTTTGCACTGGCGGGACCGCTCTGTGCATGCGATGCACTCTCGCTCGTTTGCCGCTTTACACTGTGATAAAGCACTGACCCAGACGCCGGTCAACTCTCCTGTGATATTACTGCAAAATTAGCCGGCTGTACTTTAAAAGCAAACTGCATACTCAAATTTAACAGCTCAAACTTACTTCAACGTTAAGGCGAGCTTCTCTCCGGCTGACACAGTGACTCTTGTCACCCTTTTTGGCCGGATCAGTGGGCTCACCAAAGCAAGGAGACGGTCAACCTGCACGGTGGCAACAGCAGAATGCAGGTGTAAACGGGAACGGCAATGGACGTGGATAGAAGTTGTCGGTTCAGCAATGTACGGGGTAGAACAGGGCAGCCACTTTTTCCCGACTTACACTGCTATGAAAGAAGACGAGTTTGTGTTTCACCACCAAGCATTTGTTGTCCTAGGGGGCAATGGCACACTATGCATGCAGGTCCCCTTGTACCGGCGTTTACACATACGAAGATGCTTACACGGTCATGGCCCGAACAGAAATAGTAGACGGATAAATGAAACACGACCATCTGTATGATGACCCCGTTGCAAAAGTAGACATTACTCGGGCAGACTTGTTGAATGCAATATCGCGAAGTCAAGCCAGTTGTTTGTCCCTACCCCCTTTAATTTCATAAAGGTTAGCAGAACGCGCGGCTTCCCCGCTAAAACATTGCGCGCACGGTCACAAAAACGGATGCAAAGAAAGTGCAAATAAAAAAAATAATTACCTTTCAACCGACATCCGGAAGTACTCGAAGAAGTCCCGGCCTTCACCAACCCTCATTTCTTGGACCAACGTGAAGTACTCACTGCTTTACGTCGTCCTCTGAGTATCTGCCGCATAGGCTTATGTCTACGAGCCACTAGTCGCTTCTGCCTCACGGTGTCGGCTACAACAAATGCCGCCATGAGGGGAAAACTGACTCGAGGCGCATTTTGAATGCATGCTACTAAACATTCCTTCACAGGAGTACTCATCTGGTGACGAACTAAAATCACTGCCACCAGCAAAAAAGCACAGACGCTAGTTGCCGGTAGTGATCAGACCCTAGTGTCTGGTTGCCAGCGGACTAGCGGATTGCAGTGGCGGCTCTGAAACAAGCCAACGGTGTTGCCTAGCCATAGCCTCCTGGCTAGCTCAAGAAACTGTTTTCGATGAATGCTCGCTGTCCAAAAAGAGGCGCTGTTGACGCTGTTTTGGCTCTGAGGATGTAGCAGGTTGTCATTGGTCCGCTTGGTGGGTAGCCTAAAACCAATAGAGAGGCTCTCGTGGCGCCGGAGTGCGCGGTGTGCCGGAGGTACCGTTTAAACCCCTTTCGCCTTCCGCCGCGCGTTCCGGCCGCCGGAATGATTTTGGACAGACCGGAACGCCCTCGACGGAGGTACCGGTTAGAGGCCTTTAAAGGAAGCCATGAAGAGAAAACACAAGTTTGGTTCATTCGAAAGATTGCCTCGTTAGAACCATAACGACACCACTTATAACGCAAACTTCGCTCAAATAAGCTACATAATTAGGAAAACGGGAATGGTCATGCGACCCACCAGCTCATTTCCCGCAACAGAACCTATGCCGTCACATGGGCTAAGCTCTGCGATTGGCGGAGGCCGGCAAAAAGCAAACGCATGGTTAGGCAGGGCTTACAGTTTGCATAACGAGCTAAATGCCCGTGAAACATACTGCACATTCTTTTTATGACAAAGAACGGTGGAGGTAACGGTTGAAGTTCCGAACGAACACGCAAGCGTGTGCGCCAATGCGTACGAAACAACCGCCTGGCCGAGCTCGACATCTCGCCGTCGCGCCGACGAATTTTCGGGTTCGAGGCTGTTGCGACCGAGTGGGGGCACCCGATCCGAGCTCCGTGGCCTCCGACATACGAGTGGTAGCGTGTATGATGCGAGCGGCCAGCCGCTGTTGCAGCCGTGAAGAAGTCCAGAAGCCGTAGGCTAACGTAACTGTTTACTTCATAGCGAGAGGTGAGGCCGAAGCCCAAAGAACAATGCCCCGACGGGCGAGGTTACAATACAGGACTCGAGCAGAGCGACAACATCGATTCGTCTGCTCTAACAGGAATGGTTTTCAACGCTTGGGAGCTCTATTTAATACCCGAAAGCGGTAACGGTCAAACGCCAAACACGCTGGAACACGCACTACACTCTTTCCAGAGTTCGTAGCTGTTCATAGCCTCGGGCACGTTTGAGTCTGAGAGAGGGGAGAGAGGAAGGACTCCGTTGCGATCACCGGGGCCTGCCTCTGTGTCCTTGAAGAGCGTGGAGACGAGCCACGCAGGCAGCCGCCGAAGTTCAGCCGCCGCAGGCAGCCGCCGAATGCGCAGAGAGCGAAGCGTCTGACGAGGCTTTGTCGCAACTTGTTGCCGACATGATTGCGCCTGTTTCCGGAAGGCGCACGATTGCTTCGCCGCAGCAGCCGAGGGAAGTGATGCGGGGAAGTACTACTGCGGCGCGTTGGCCCATTCGTAACAGCTTCTCCGCCGGGGGTCCGAGATACCGATGGATTAAGGGTCTGCAAACCGTTTGTCCGGAGGGATGCTGTCCGAAGTGAAGTGTTCGGCAGACGCTCGAACTCCAGGCATGGCTGTACGGACAGCCGTGCTGGAGCCTCAACCGGGCGGGTCACTGGCCGAGTAGTGGCTCCCCAAGGAACGTCTCTGGGCTTGGTCAGGCAAGCAAACAGAACAAACACAGGAAGACACAACCGATCGCCGCAAGGGCGAAGACAAATCACACTGAAGATCTACCAGGCTTTAGTAGCGATAAAATACCTAATAACTAACCTACTCTAGTTATATTTTGGCCAGCAGCAGTACTTTAGACAAGGTGACAAACCTGAAAGGTGATCATTTCGCGTGATTGGAACATGTTCCCACACAAAAAGAAACGTAATCGTAAAGGGCGAAACCTGCGTCAGGAAAAACAATGAACATAGAGAAAGTCAGGCGTCTACAAGCCACTTCTCGCGCGGAGAGCTGCGATTCGAGCTCTCATCATTGCTCCGAGCTTTCCCCCAATTTGTATCGCACTTTAGGTGCCACCCGTTCTCTGAAAGAGACTGCTGCGACCGCGTGAAAGGACATCGGACGTCTTGTTCGACAAAGGTCGAGCGCGCGGAGGATGCGAACGAGATTTTCCAGCGTTCCGGACGTAAGGCGCGCACTCCTTCCTGGAGGCGGCGTTCCCTTGGCGCGAAGCGAGCTCACAGCTTTGCCCCTGGGCGTGCCGCACTGAAACACGCGCCACAAGTACGTGCGGAAATTTCCCTCTATCCTTCTTGCTCGCCTTTTCACCAACGCGTTCGGCAAGCGAACATCGGGAAAGTGTTTACGTTCTCTCCTCTAGGCTGATCGGTTCCCGACTTCGGCTCAGCCCACAGGCGCCACCGAAATCTCAACTAGCTTTGCCCATACTGGCCTATCGTCGGGAGGATCAGCTGGGAGTGAAAAGGCCACGAGCCGCTCTTTCGAACACTCGTAACTTCCAACAGGCCCTATCTCGTCATCCCTCGCGTTTTCGGCGACAGCCTCAGCACGCGAAGGCCGAAGTGTGTTCCCGTTCTCCTTCCTCACTGGCTAGAACTACACTACAACCAGGCTGCTCTGTCTGATTCTCAAAAGACGGCTCCGCCACAGGCGCCACCGAAATCTCAACTAGCTGAGCCGACTGTTGGCCTATCATCGGCTGGGAGGTGAAAAGGGCACGACATGCTCATGAGACACCTGGTAGCTTCGAACAGGTCACTACCTCGTCGCCCCTCGCGCTTTCGGCGACAGCCTCAGCAAGCGAACACCGAATGGTGTTTCGTTCTGTTTTGCGGCTGTCAAGGCTACACTAGATCCATGCTGGCCCTGTCTCAAAAGACGGCTCAGCCGCCCCAGACACCTGAATATCTACGGAGCTCGGCTGGCCGTTGCTCGAGGTCAGCTACCGAGCTGGTGGCAGGACGGAATCGGCTTGCTCAGTTGCGGAGATCGTCATGACTCCCAGCTGAGCTGTGCAAACCGCTCGCTGCTTTGACTGCAGGCTTTGCCACCACCATCGCTCGTTTCTGTGCTACCGTCCAAGGAACAACCTTCCGATTTTCAGCGGATCGTGTTGTCTTTCGGTTAGCCCCATGGTTTACGCACTCCAGCGAACCTCGCTATCTTCGCGAATTGTTCATGTTCAGACCGGTTAGCCGTTCCTAAGGCCTCCCGCGAATTTGAACCGTCCGAACACTCCGCCGAGATCTCCGAAACAAACGCCGACACATTATCGCACTCAGTGGAGACACGTACTGCCCTCTGCCGCCTCTGCCAGACAGTCTAGCTAATGCGCCGTCGTTATCTCTCTCAGCAACCTTGACGCGCTGCGGGGCAGCAACGGTCGCTTCCGACTCGCGCTCCCGAGCGTCTGCTACTTTCTTTTCGTTTACCGTGGCCAGTTTCTCTATCACGACAACGAGGTCTTTTTCGATCACTCAGGCTTCACTTCTTCCTGCTCGAGTTGAATCGCATGCTCTAGGTTCTTGTTCTTCCCGTTGGAGTCTCTCTCCTCGAGCTCCCTTCTTTCCTGTTCAAGGCGCTCGAGCTCGAGGTCGTACCATCGCATCTTTTCCTGGTGCTGTCGTTCTTTTTCCTCGCGTTCCTGCTGTCGTTTCATGCCTCTCAGCCTGACGTTTAGCCTCGCCTCGGTGGCCTGACGTTTCGCGGTCTCCCTGCCATTGAACAGCTCAATGCATTCCGACAGCTTCCTCATTGTCAGGCCCCGACAGCGAGTATAGCCTGTATCAGCTCTGGCTTTCTCAGAGCCGTCCGTAACATCCAAGCGCAACTCTTTTGCAAGCTCCAACAACTGCGGTTTTTCAACGCCTTCAAATTCATGGCCGGTCTAGAGTACTGCTTTCCCCCTGCTCCAAAAATGTTTTGCGCGAATAACCCACGCGACAAAAACACGCCCTACCAGCTATCCTCAGCAGCCTGGTAAAACTCAGTGAAGAAAAGTGTCCCGCACTCACCCTTGACCGCCGTGAATTCTGCGAAGTCCGAAGCCCGCCTTGACGTCCGTGGTGTTGGGTCTCGCACCGCCGGCCTCAGGTGTTACGAAGTTGCCATCCGACCGCTGCCAACCAGTGTTGCGACCGGGCGGGGGCACCCGATCCGATCTCCGTGGCCTCCCGACATACGAGTGGTAGCGTGTATGATGCGAGCGGCCAGCCGCTGTTGCAGCCGTGAAGAAGTCCAGAAGCCGTAGGCTAACGTAACTGTTTACTTCATAGCGAGAGGTGAGCCGAAGCCAAAGAACAATGCCCCGACGGGCGAGGTTACAATTACAGGACTCGAGCAGAGCGACACATCGATTCGCTGCTCTAACAGGAATGGTTTTCAACGCTTGGGAGCTCTATTATCCCGAAAGCGGGTAACGGTCAAACGCCAACACGCTGGAACACGCACTACACCTCTTTCCAGAGTCGTAAGCTGTTCATAGCCTCGGGCACGTTGAGTCTGAGAGAGGGGAAGAGAGGAGGACTCCGTTGCGATCACGGGGCCTGCCTCTGTGTCCTTGAAGAGCGTGGAGACGAGCCACGCAGGCAGCCGCCGAAGTTCAGCCGCCGCAGGCAGCCGCCGAATGCGCAGAGAGCGAAGCGTCTGACGAGGCTTTGTCGCAATTGTTGCCGACATGATTGCGCCTGTTTCCGAAGGCGCACGAGTGGCTTCGCCGCACAGCCGAGGAGGTGATTGCGGGGAAGTACTGCGGCGCTTGCCATTCGTAACAAGGCGCTCTGACCTTGGAGGAAAAATGCCGTAAACACCGCGCATTGACGCTCGTATCTTTCTGGTCGAAGCAGAGAGCTCGCGCGAACGGCTTTCCATACACGACACCGGCCAACTGGCATAAGCGATACTGCTACTGAAGTTGAACTATTATTAACCGTATAAAAATACGGCACATACGTACCAGTCTGTATTCGTCCGTGGCGACGGCGCTGACGAGGCAGCGGTGCCGACGGCAGGGCGTTCGTCTGTTGTGGCTATCGCGGAATGGTCGCTTTCCCGTCCACCGCGTATCCCACAACTCTTGCCGCTCGTGCACTTAGAAGCGTTTAGCGTTCAAGTGGTGTGAGGTTGTTAAATGCAAGCCCGAGCTCCTCGGTGAGAGTTTTGTTCTCCGGATCAGGCGATTCCATGACTAGGGCTGCGGGTGCACTAGGTTTTACTAGCATTTTTAAAATGGCCGCCGTCTCGGTCGACTCCCGCGTGTGGGGCTATATGGAGTCGACATCCCAAGTATCTGTTTCATGGACCGGCCCGTGTGACCCATTGCTCACGTCACCAAAGTGCAATTTTAGCGGGAGATTTAAAATTTTGGTTTAAAATTGCCCTTTTTTCCCCATGAATAAAGCATCATTTGCGTCCGGGAAAGCGCTTGGGGTATATGAAAACCAATCTTTCGAAAAAAAACAAACTTTTGTTTTCTCTTCATGGGGCCCTTTTAAACAGACGACCCGTCCGTCCACAGTCGTTTTTAGATGCGACGCTGAGAGCATCTCTTGTCGGCGGCCCTGTCCTTCCTGCGTGCGTCCGTCGTCGTCGTCGGCGTCCGCACTCTCCTCCGCCCCCCCCTCTCCTCTCCGATAGCGAAACACTCTCTCGCGAGGGGCATTGGATTGGATTCAATTGGATTGGGTGGTTTGGGTTGGATTGGATTGGATTGGATTGGATTGGCTTGGCTTGGCTTGGTTTGGTTTGGTTTGGTTTGGTTTGGCTGACTTGACTTGACTTGACTTGACTTGGATTGGATGGGATTGGATTGGATTAAAGTGGATTGTGTTGGATTGTGTTGCGTCATGCCGCGGCAGACGCCACTGGCGCCGGCGCGTGCCCAGGTGAGAGCGAACACGCTCTCTCAACATCTGCGGGTGTGCGGCCCAGCGCGCTCTCACTCCGCCGGGGGTGGCGCTGCGCGCGGTGCTGAGCATGTGCAGTACTCCTCCTATCTCCGCGGTCTCCTCTCCTTCGGGCGCGCTGCGCATATAACCGGTGTGCCTCTCTCCGGCGGCCTTTCGGTCGACGGTTGCTCTCCGCTTGCGCTTGAACCCCCCTCAGCGTCGCATCCCACCAGGGTTCCCGCGAGGGGAGGTGGGCGTAATTTTTTTGGTACCCTTGAATGTCGCCGTGGTGGGGCATTTTGCGTCTCCCCTCCCCCCCCCTCCCCCGAGCGGCTCGTGACGGGCCGCCCCCTCGTCCCCCAAATCATGCTTCCGCATCCTCACCAGAATGTTCTGCCTGGCAGGCAGGCAGGCAGGCAGGGTAGTTTACTGGCAAGGCGGGCCGTCTCTTTGGCGGGCAGGAGAGCCTACGCGCCCGCCATCTTTTAGATGCGGAGCATCTCATGCTCGGGGCTGTGTCCCTCCCTCCCTTGTCGTTGTCGTTGTTGTCCGCCGTTCGCACCCCCACTGCGTATACCTGGCCAGGCACCGCTGATGATGATTGTGGCAGGATGCCCCTAGGGATTAGCCAACCAAAGAATCCATCACCAGATAGCTTCGCGTTCAACCACCGTCGTCATCTTCCCGTAGGGGAACCGCTGAAGAAGAAGGAGAAGAAGACAAAGCTGCGAACAGGAGGGCGTGTACGTTGCTCGCAGCTCATGCTCGGGGCTGTGTCCCTCCCTCCCTTGTCGTTGTCGTTGTTGTCCGCCGTCCGCACCCCCACTGCGCATGCCTGGCCAGGCACCGCTGATGATGATAGTGGCAGGATGCCCCTAGGGATTGGCCAACCAAAGAATCCATCACGAGATAGCTTCGCGTTCAACCACCATCGTCATCTTCCCCTAGGGGAACCGCTGAAAAAGAAGGAGAAGAAGACAAAGCTGTGAAGAGGAGGGCGTGTACGTTGGTCTCAGCCGGTGCACCAATGTCAACAACCTTTACCTCACCAACGCTGACGGAGACTACCAATTCCACCACAGAGACGACAACATAGACAAGAACATGATGGACGAGTTTCGGCGCCTCGAGAACCACCGACTACTCACCGTCACACAACAGTACTTGCGTGCCTTTGCCACCTGTGTGGACCCGGACGCGGAATTCACTCTGGCGCTACTAAACACCAGATCACTCAACATAACGGCAACACAATGGAACCACACGGAACCCCCCCGATGCTTCGCCTCCTCATCAGGGTTCCCCACGGGAAGATGGTGTAATTTTTTTTGGATCCATGAAATGTTACGCACGCACGCGCGAACGCACTCCTATTTTCGCACAATGAAGCAAAAAAAATTTCATTGTTGAAATGTTACGCACGCACGCGCGAACGCACTCCTATTTTCGCACAATGAAGCAAAAAAAATTTCATTGTAAATAAATCGGGTGGTCTGCTACGCTTTTCATCTACCCCAAGTTTCAACGGCACTTTAGCTTTAACACGAAATCATTAGCAGTGCTAGAAGTAGAAAACAGTCCGGCGTCGGCGTCAATTTCCGACTGCCAAGCGTGGCAGGTGGTATTTAGAGCAATTTCCTTCTGCTCATCTTTTATCTGCTAACAGAGCCGTTAGAAAGAAAGAACAGCTATAAAGACTCATTGGACGGCGTGTATAGGACGGCATTGGATCGGGAACCACCAAAGATAGGAACTTGCTAATAGCCCTTCAGCGACCGGTGACAGCGATTGGGCTCTAGGAAAGATAATAGCCAAGTGAAGTCACAAGCAGCAGTAATGATCACTTGGAGAGAGAGAGAGAGAAAATGAAGTTTAATTAAATCGAGGCAAAGTTTCAGAGAGGCGTCCTCATTCGAGGGGGCCGAATCGACAGCCGTTTCCATCAAGAGCAACTGATCTTCCAGGCCGGAGCTGGCTATGGCTGTCTCCCAAATCTCTATGTAAACGTGGAGGTTGGGTGGATCTATGGTACACTTGTCGAGCCGCCTACTATGTGTATGAGGTTCCCAGACTCTCCACAGAATCGACGAAATGGAGAGAGTTAGGTCCGGTCAAAGAGGTGAAGTCTGGTGGTGTGTGGGAAGGTGTATGCCAGCAGGGCGCGGAGTAATCTTTCCTGGTTAATCGGGAGCGATTTGTGCGGGGAGGAATACGTTCTACGGAAGAGGCTATAGTGCTGAGTAACTTCCTGGTCTGTGACTGCAGGATGCATGCACTCGGGCCCGGCTTCATCAGCGTTGGCTAAGCGGGTCAAATCTCGAGCCATGAGGTTGGTGATCTTGTTTGCCGGGGATGCCAGCATGAGCTGGTGCCCATACAATCGTGACTGGTCTCGTTAGTGGTCTCTGATTGATCATTGGAATTGTTGTAACATGCAATCGACCGTTGGCAAAGTTGGGACACGCCTGCTAAGAGTTTGTTATGAGAGTTTTGGCGCCGCTTTGGCTAAGCGCACGTGCTATCGCTGCTTCCTTAGCTTGAAGGGGGCTGTGTTCGGGGGGTGAGATGCTACACCTGTGGGGGGCTGCAGAACGGTAGCACAAAGAAAGATAACCTATTGAAGAATGCTATCGGGCATCTCTTGCATCAAACCAGTTCATACTTCCTCCCTTTTTTTCTTTCAGTTTAGTTTCTTTCCCACTGTCTCCCCTCATATATATACACGTTTTGAAAACCCTTTGATGAATATAAAATATGCATTAGGCAATTAGGTATTAGCTTTAGTGGGAGATGTCAATTTTAATATAGAAACAACATAACACCTCAATATGGGCATAAAGAAAAACCTTTTATAGCATTCAGGTGGTCGTCACAAACTTTGCGGCTACTTTATGCATGACAAAATTTCCTGATTGGTCGAGAAGGAGAACGCTGCAAAATTTCCAAATGCCAAGGACCCCAAAGATGTCATGTTTGGTCCGACCGTCTAACCCGCCCTAACTGACCCGCTAATTCCTGTAATCCAAATTAATCAACACACCAGTCCCACTAATTCACATTAGCTCGTTCACTCATTTAACTAATCCACCCCAGCCTACCCGCTAACCCGCATTCATCGACTTTAATCCATCCGCCTCTTAAGTTTAAGCTTGAGCAGATTCAAGATAAAATTAAAATGCTATCAAACATACTTCAAAAGTGGAAATTAGGATCCCCCATTTTTATATCTCATGTTCTCTTAGAGCAGTAACAAAAGGACACAACGGCACTGTATACAACAAAAAGTGACGTTAATTTTGAGAACTGCGAATGTTTGTGTCTCAGTGCTGTTTGCATATAACCGCCCATTCAAACTAAAACAAGTGGAAGGTATGCATTTATTTTTGATGGTGTCCCTGAAGCAGTAGTGGTCCCAGATGTTGGTTTTAGGGGGGGCGATTTTTTTTTTTTTTTTGAGGGGGGGGGGGGGGTTCTCTTGTTGCGCAAATTCTGCGGAGGAAGTGATAAACATGCAGGCGTGTGCGCGTATGGGGTGTAACCCGCTTGCGTGAAAATTACTTAGTGACACAGTGGTTTTTGGCGCCCCTGTGCAACGGCTGGCTCGGGCCCGTATTTCTGACAATCGCAACATGCTTGCGGCCTCGCACAAGTGGGATTTAACATCGCGAAAGTGGAATGCTTGAAAAAAAAAAAATAAGTAGCTGAAAACCTCTTTGGGGGAAGGGGGGGGGGGGGGGATCGCTTCCCCTCCCCCCTCTTGGGACCACCACTGCCCTGAAGGCCTTCACAAGTGGACAGGAATGCATGCGAATTAACAACACATTGAAAACTTCACTCGATTTTAAACTCCATGCAGATAGAAACCATGAAGAATATTCCATGACATGTTGCCTCGGAATATGCGTTCTAATTTAAGTTACGCTAAATGTAAAAGATAATTGGGAGAGATGGGCAGTACCTAAGGCGAACTGATAGTATATACGGACAACTTTACATTAAATTGAGGGCAATAATTAGAAGAGAGCATGATGGCCCTTGGGAACTGCAGACTATGCAAAATATTTCATGGTGCTGTCTGGCGAGTGGCAAAATATCTTCAGACGCAAGGTAGGGTACCGAAACGGAAAACTAGAAATCACATTTTTGAGGCCCCGGAACCGGTTCGGAACGGTTCCTTCCATTCCTTCCGGTTCGGGTTCAGTTCCAAAATGGAGGAAAGAATACGGTTCCGGTACAGTTCAGGTTCCGGGCAAAAATTCGGGTTCGGTTCCGGTTTTCGGTTCGGTTCCGGTTCCGGTTCGACACCCTGCGCGCAAAGCAGGGCGCCAGGGGCCCTTTGGACATGCTGCGTCGCTAGGTAAGGCCGGCTTTTCACGGAGAAATAAATGTAGCGGGTTACTTGCCAGAGTGTCGCGATGTATTCGATACACCAACAACGTATTTCACTACTTAGCTACAACTACATGTTTTCAATGTATCTCGATACCGATATATAGATACTCAAAAGTATCGCTAACATACTATAGCGATATCCTAGCACCGCGTGTTACGATTCAGCGCGCCACTATTCTGTTGGCCGTAGTGCAAGCTTCGCACAGTGCTCCTGTGCTTTGTGACAAAGCCTACCACTACGTGCGCCTCCGGACTGGGCGTCTCGCTGTCGGTGGCTCAAATCGTTAAAGCGACAGCCAACGGAACTGCAAGTTGAAATTTACCCCGGCGGGGTGGACGCCGAGGCCGAGATCTCCTCTGCCACTTTCTAATACTCAACAAACGCCACTGCTACCCGCCCTCACGAACTCGGAAAGAGTGTTGTAGGTGCCTGTACTGTTTGCGGGCCGTGTGCAGAGTAGCACTGTGAAAGCCGCGAAGCCATTACGGCTATTGTGTATAAAGCCGCCCTCTCGGTGCATAGTTCGCATTCGTTTTGGAGCAGCGAATCCATGCTGTCGCCCTGTTGAACCTCGCTGTAGCCTTGCCCGTAAGGATATTGTTCCTGTATTGCTTCGGCTCATCTCTACACTCTTAGTCAATTCCTGGTTATACGACCCGCATGCAGGCGGGCCGCCGCGTCAATTTAAAGCCGCTTATAAAGCAGCGGTTCAGGCGGCCTCGAGCGCAAGCGGCCCGCCAAACACGTGGCCCACCGAACACGCGGCCCGGCGTTTAGGCGGCCCTCTTGAGGGCCGCCTAACCAGAGGGCCACTTAAACCCCGGGCCGTGGGTTCGGCGGGCCGCTGGCCGTAATTTTTCTACGTGGCCCGTTATGCTAATCGATTCCCGCTTACGAAGCGGCCCCCAAATCATACGGCCCTTAAAATAAGCGGCCTTTTTGCTTTTCACACAAAAAAAGAAAAAAATATCCCCATGGCCAGAATTGATTTGATACGTTTTTTTTTTCGCTTGCATTGACAGGCCAACGTCAGCACCCCCTGACGAATGCTCTAACACATGTTACATCATGCGAGACATGTAAGCACATAGACGTAACCCTACGGAGAATCGAACCTGGGTCTACTACAACACATCAAAATGCAGATATCATAACCACTGCGCCACGACCCACGGGCTGCTGGGGAGTGCAAACATGGCCTTTAAGTATTCTGCATGCTGTTGCGCATCAAGCAGGAGTTTTAAATAACACATTCGGCGGCGAGTGGCTTTCTTTAGACCACCGTTTTTGAATCGCTCTACCAAAGAG
Source organism: Haemaphysalis longicornis (assembly GCA_013339765.2). Lineage (NCBI taxonomy): Eukaryota > Metazoa > Arthropoda > Arachnida > Ixodida > Ixodidae > Haemaphysalis > Haemaphysalis longicornis. The sequence continues at coordinate 131,722,066 of CM023448.1, read as the reverse complement.
GCATAATACTACGGTTTGCGGGAATTTAAGTACACTGGTACGAGCGGAGACCTTTTGTCATGCTGTGTGGCCGTTCCAACAGTATGATGCGTAGTGCGGGGATTTATTCCATCTATGCAAACGGAATTGACAACAGTTATTCTGCCTTGTTACCAAAAGTATTCTTGGCCATTGGCAGAAAGTGCCCCCTATGACAATACTTGCAAATAACAAACACGTAAGGCGCACTGTTGTACTGAAAATAAGAGCTGTCTGGTCATGAGTAGCAGGTATACCAAGCATGAAATAGTTTACTGAATTTTTTTCTGCTCGTCGTGGCTCTTCTGATGGTGCGGTTACATTCCCTTGACCTTTGTTTTTGTAATAGGGGGAGGTAGTAAAATACGCATCTTGTGATGTAATGAACGAATATGAAATCACTCACCCTACCTTACATTCTGTCGTGACGCCTGCAGAATTGCTGCGTTGACGCTCAGGTAAAGAGCCGTTGGAAGGCCAGATACTGCGTTTTCTTCTATGGATCGCGAGCACTCAAAGAATATCTTAGCGTTTTCTCGCGCAGACCGGATAAGCGCTCAACCGCGTAACTTGTAACGCCCTGTATTTCCAGAAAAATTCAGGTTTCGCGGCAGTTCCATCTTTAATCGTTATAATATCGTAAATGAAGATCATTGGTCATACGAAATTTAAAAAAATAAAAATTTGGAAAAATATAAAAAATGACGGAAAATGGCGAACCGTATAACGCCCTGCATTTACACAATAATGCAGATTTTGCGGAAATTCCACTTGTAATCGTTATCATAGCGTAGATGGAGATAATTGGTTGAACAGAATTTTGAACAACTAAAGAACAAGAAAAATATAAAATTACGGAAAATGCTGAGCCTTGTAACGCCATGTACAAAAAATGCAGATTTGGTGCAAGTAACACCTGTGATCGTTATAATAAGGTAAATGGAGATAATTGGACGGACAGGACTTAGTAAAACCAAGAAAATTGGCTCTAAAAGACTCACACTCAGGAGTAGCGCCATAAGAATGCTGCGCATTAGTAGACGTTTCTCTGAATTTATGCAATTTTTTTAAGTAGCCTCGTTTCATTCGCGCTTCCGTTATTAGCGAGTTATTATTGTACGCAGAAGCGCAAGGTCGCGGTTCAGAATTTTCAACATTTTCAAGGCAGTTCACCAAAACCATAGCACAATTGGGCATGAACGCACCCTTGTGCATCAAACGTTTAGACCATATAAAACAATGCCACAAATAAATGGGTTGCAATGGCTGCAATTGCCCCAAGACATTTTTAATTTGTGCCCTTCTGGAACATCTTCATGATCTCAGTTTTCATGCAATGAGGTTCTACCTACATAATCTCAGTGTTTTGTCATCTGATTTATCATGCCTCAATGCTCATACCACGAAATAAAAAAACTCCCTATATTCATAATCTCATGTTACAAGCAAAGCTGTAAAGCAAGTATCTGTATACCTTAAACATATCCGGATCTTGAAGTGATAGTCTACTAATATAAGCTTGGGACACGAACAGAGAACTGAGTTGGGTATGTAAATGTTAAGTATTTTGTCATTCTCGAATTCATGAGCGTGCACAAGTGTGAGATGAAATTACATAAATGACCCCATGTCGAAGGAACGATGTTTTCTTTTTATTTGATATCCAAAATACAAGTGTACACAAAAGACATAGTGAAATAACAAATACAAATATTAGCAGATTGCCCTTATGGAACACACAAATGAAAATCTTTTTTTTTTGTGGAAGAGCAAATAACGACCTGTCAAGATATAATTATTGTTTTCATTTATGGAATTTTCAGCAGCTTGCTGCTAACAAAACAGGAAGGAAACTCGTCTTTTTTGCAGGCTACTGACTGTATAACGCCCAACGCTTGTCCTAAAGCTGACGGGTATCTTCTGTCTTTAATGTAATATATTACCAAACAAAGAAAAGTACATTCTCCGGGCTTCAATTATGGTCCAGGTACACCACTTCCGATGATGTAGATGGCCTTTGTAGAATCGCCACAAGCAATCTTTGGCCCGGCAGCTGCTGCTTCTAGAATTTCATCGCACTGGAATGGAAACAGCGTTGTAAACATTTCAAAAACGTTGAGTCATGGGTAGCAATCTTTTGTGTTGGCACTGCGTGAAGAATAAAAACGGCAGGTGAATAAGGGACCAGGTGCAAAAGGTGGCGTTATTTATCGGCGGTAAAACAGTATAGCATGAATGGGCGCAGCGGAAATATTACCAACGCGTTAGCAGATATGTGAAAGTATTATAAATCAGGTAAGTGCATCGCTGTAGTTAGGCAATTATTTCTTTCTTACTGCTTGTAGATTCAAACGCTCTCCAAAAGGACGTTTTCTTCATATACGTAGGAAGGCCGAGAGCTTTTTCAGTGCAAAGGTGTGCGAGAAAACGTTGCCATAATTTTATTTGACGGATTCACGCCAATTGTACGTCGAAAAGAAACTCTGTTCGCTGTCACAGCCGGAAGGTAATGTGCCCTAGTTTCTTTTTATTAAACAATTTCCACCAATAGTATGGCGCAAAATATTTTATTAAAGATGGAACAAAATTGCTAGCAACATCTTTTGCTAAAGCATAGGTAAACTGTGCGCACCGAGCAACACCCAGCGCATCTGTAACAACATTAGAAGCCACCGCTTCGAGCGACCTCCACGCCGGCGACGCGCCGCGTTTGCGCTGCCAATGCTATCATGTTTCTGCAAACCGCGAGTTCACACTCCACACAGATGACAGCTGAGGCGAACACAGCAAGATGGGGGCTGGTGTTACTCATGAATGTTGCTTCATGTGAAAAGTTTACCACTTAAAGCACCGTGATGAAGTTTACAAATTACCACAGAATCCAGACTACTCAAAGCGCCAGAAAAGTCACTAGCCGAAACGACGACGCGAAAACCTAGTTACGAAAAAACGTTACATAACTTTCTGCTACGCCTGCCGAAAATGACAAGCAGTGGCCATAGAATATTGGAAAATACAAAATTCAAACAGGGTTTTATGTGCCTTCACCTGGACAATGTAACGCGTGGAAAAATGCAATTTCTTTATGACACCACGGTACTCATTATGGCAACGGAAGCACCTCACATGTGCAAGCGTTTTCATTTTTCGCCTGGATCCCAAAACGGCCGCCGCACAGGAAAACCGAATCCTCTCTATAAAGCACGTCAAATTTACCGTACGGCCCCGGGTATCGGAGAACGGTTTTGGCGCTGGCTTCTTACGACGACGAAAAAGGCAATTTCATGGCCCTTACTAGTTGTCTGAAAACACTAATTCTTACAGTCTGCGCCCCCACCCCTCGAAAAAAAAACAAGAAATCCAGGGACTTACCTATCCTTTCGTGTTCAACCGGGCTATGCCCGCAATACACACACCAGCCGGCTTGACATGGCGCCGCTGCTTGGCTTGCGTGACCTTTGGCCCTAATAAACCCATCGCATTTGCAGTTGTTTCCACTGTTACACTGACCTCGAAGCACACATTTGATGTCAGCGGAAGCGAACGTGGTCAAGAAAGTGTGAACGCTCGGAACTAAGTATGAACTACACAGAGCAAGAGTCAAAGCGCGGGACCCGAACTTGCTCCGCGGTGAAATTTCTGGCACGTTTGCGATAGAGACAAATCACCGTATCACAACTCGCCGCGCGCGAACTTTCTTCCACTCCTACTGTGCATGTGCGCACGAGATATTTTTGAATGTCTGTCGGCTTTCGCCGCGTTGTTGGGCGCGCGTCGTCGGCCACCGCAAAAGACGCTCGCGGGCGATTGTGTGAGGAGGAATATGCGCATGCGCCGCAAGCCACAAATATCGCTCGGAGCTTCACGATTGCCCCCATTTTTAATTTTATTCCTGGCGCCATGCTGTCTGCTAGTCTATAGCCGTGACACGGGCCGTTGTTGCAGCATATAAGCGTGATGCAACCACCTGAGGTTTTGTCACGGAAAAGAGTTTGTCAGGGCCTCTTATATCACGGTATTGAGACGGCCCACCGCATATAAATAGGACGCCATCCGGGACGCGACTAAGAGTGTAGCCATGCAGCAAACCAGTTAAGTATGCTTTCGGTTTCTTGTCGTCGTTCGTCACCAAGACAGCAACTTTTGCTGGCCCCTCTTCACCACGCTACCTCACATGACGGAGTTCACGGAGTCCGGTTCGGGGATGCTTTCCCGTATGTAACACGCGGTACTGCCCAGTCCTGGTATTCCGAGATACTTTTTAAAGTTCACTGCCCACCCCTGGTAAAGAACCTCTATGGAGCCTTTACGAAGCAGACCGAAATGGCACACATGCGCAGAGAGACGCAACGCGCATTTCCGTGAATGTCGTTTCCTTTTGCAATGATGTCGGTTTGTTCCGTAACGCCTTTGCTACGCAATTTTCTCTCCAATACGGACACCTGATAACAAATTCTAGGGCTAAGTTAAACAGGAACGCTTCTTTCGTGGCCCTATTGAATACAATTTTCAGATTTTCAACACCGCGTTCCCACAACATGCGAGTACTTTCCTACTATAACTGACAAATCACACGAAAATTTAAGCAAGAGTTTTAAAAGACAAAATACCGTAAAACGAAAAACAAAGTATTATTTTAAATAACGTTACACGCACTTCCCTAATATTTCTGTAAATATTTGCACGTTTAGGGTCAACAAGTAAATTTGGGAAAATAATAACACTAGCACCCGTCTGGTGTGTGCACCGAGCGAAGATTCCAACATAATCACTGTTTTCGGCGCCGAACCAACGCCTGGGCCATGAGGCGCGCTGTAGTGGAGGGCAACGGATTAATATAGACCATCGGGGGACAGTGGGGGATATTTAGCGCGCATCTAAATATTGTACACTTTTCTGTGTTCGCCTCTACCAGGGAAACACCCGTAAGGCCTCGTATCTGTGGGGGGTCGCGCACTTCACGGCTGGCTCGCTGAAGGTGCCTTTCTCACGCTTGCTCGGGCGGTTCGCGTTACCTGACCCGCCGGATGTATGACGCGTGACTTTTCGTGTTCCACGCCTGCGCCGCCGCGCCGTCGGGGACCGGGTGGGTTTCACTGTTTCTTTCGCTTAACAAAGATGTCGACACTTGAGTTCCAGCAAACAAACGGTGTGTACGCTTTTATCGTCGCTCATCAGCCGGCGGGAACGTATCGAACCTGCGTACTCGTGCTCTGCAGTAGAAATTTCTAAGCGGCAGCGACGGGTCTGAGTCAGAATCACAGCCCAACTATAGTGTACTGGAAATACTTCTTTCTCCGTGACTGGAATTGATTCTAGTACACTATACCTAGGGTTCTGCGTTTTCGGAGTTTATTTTTGAGCATATTCGGAGGGCGTTTTTCGGAGTTTGTTCATTTTTGCAAATTCGGAGTTTTTCGGAGCGTCCTTTCAAAGTACAGAGAATTCGGAGTTTTTCGGATTATTAGGGCCCTAGAGTATTGATCTTTAAGAAATGCTATGTACAAAAATAAAAGAAATCAAACAGCAGAGAAATTTTTATTTAGTGTTATCAAAATGTGGCCTACATTCACAATCTATGTAATGTATGCCCAGATGTCCGTTACTAGTCTTTTCTACATTGTTCCTATTCTCTCTGGTCGATCATTTAAGCAACGACCTGACTGACCAACGTACTGTCTGCCACACGATAAAGGAATCGAATATAGGAAACGAATATCGAACGCAATCAAATAAGATTGTGAATGTAGGCCACATTTTGATAAGACCAGCATTGTAGGCCGACACGAGGATCAGCTAACAAGAGAAATCATCGAGGCATACCAGATTGTTTCATTGAAAGGCAAATGCGTTAGCACAATTTCCATAACACTGACAAAGAAAGAACTGAAATTCTTATCCAGTCACTAATTTTTGCCTTCCTAGAGTGCCTTTTTAACGCGGGTGTTTGAACTGTCATCCTCCACTTTTTAGTTTTTAGTTTTTATTGTATTTGCTAGTGCTCCTCCCCTTTCCCTCTTTTCTTTCGTTCGCAGTGTACCGTCCCGTATAAAATCGGGCGTCACAGTGAAAATATACGAGTTGATAGTAGCGCCGTGTCCCGTCCACTTCGTTCGCCCTTGTTCCTTTGCGCTTACTCAAACGTTCAATCTTTGGCGAAATGACGTCAGAGAAGGGCGAATGAAATTCTATGGAAAGAACATATCTGGGAAAAAGGCCCGAAGTGGAGTGGCGGGGAAGGTGAGAACTGTTTGACCTTGGTTCGACTATTGTTGTGGGGAGAGATCTTGTTTTTCATGATAAGGGTCCAAAGCGACTCCCTTTGTGAAGCTTGGGAACGTAAGTAGAACGAACAAAAGTACAAACTTGAAAATAGAATAGGAAAAGTTGTTCGAGGATGCCAGGGAAAGATAAAGGGCAGCCTGGTTTTCACAGGCAGTGGTCCCTGAATGCGGAGTTTTTCGGATAAATCCGAATTCGCAAAATTTTTACCGGCGAGTGTTTTTCGGATTTTACCGGATTTATCCGAAAACGCAAAACCCTAACTTTATCCCAACACTGGCTTTTCTGGTTGGAGGAAAGGAGGTTGCCCTACTGCATCTGCCCGTGCCACGGAGAAAGGCCTATGCACGACGCCTTAGGACGACCTGACGTTCAGGAACGGTGGACGAGCACTACTGCGCATGCGCCAACTAGACATCAAAAAACAAAGAAAGCGACTTTTTTTTTTGCCGGATGTGACGTCATGGTTTAAGAAAAATGGCGGCTGTTGAGCGGTTATTTCGCTGCGCTCTTCTCGTCGTGATTTTTGCCTGCCGTTGCAGCGGTGCATAGGTGTTTGGCTTACGATTGTGATGAAGGTGCTCTCGAAGAACTTCTGGAGAGCACTTACGGTGGTGTGCACCGTGTGATCGGGACGCTGAGTGTGTGCGACTGCCTAATTTTCGCGTAGTACGTTGCGACGGTGACGTCGGGCGCTCTGCATCAGTTCTCCCGCCTCGATTTACGACAGTGATGAGTGCGTTCCCGTCGAACTTCTACACTGTGTTTTATTAGAGCGCCGTGTTGAGGCCGCTGGGCATTTCGCCGCCTACGTGCCGTGGCGAGAGGCAGCAACGCCGGTCAGACGAGGGCACTGGGATGGCGCATGACCACTCCCATCGTAACCAAGCTAGCCACTGCAAACGTAGACCACTTCTACGTAGACCACAGGGCTGTGTTTTTGTCCCAGTACAACGGAGTTAACCTGTGCGAAGGTATAATTGCGTGTTCGGAGTCGTGAGGCAGGCAGGTAATGTTCACCATTGCGAAGGTGTAGCAACTACCATAATCTGTTTGCTAATCACTTTGTTGGTCTGAAACCTTAAGCCAGCTGATAATAGGACATGCAGCCCGGTGGGAGGTAGGGCTGCGCACAGGACAAAGGTTTTTTTTTTTGTTGTTGTTACCGGCTGTAGGAACCAAGCCTTAATAATACACATCCAGGCCTCAAGTAGTGAATGAGAAAATATTAACTAGTTGCACTTAGCCCTGGTGCCAAGCATTTTTTTTTTTCGTGGGCCCTCTCAAGTTACCGTTTTTAAAATTATCTCTTCTAAGGCACGTTCAAGCTGGTATAATGCCATGCATTCAACAGATGCTGGACAGTTCACCCAATATGTCCTTGATATGTGCTGTCACATGCCGAAGAACAATATTGTACTTCGGTTGGTACTTTTAGGAACAGATCTTATGATGAGCAATGCTTTCAAGTTCATTTCTTCTGTGTTTAGCGTGACTGAGGACTTGCCTGCAGCAATCTTACCGCAAATAAGTTATTGCTTGTCGTACAGCACAAAAGTACCACTACAACTTAAAACTGAAATTAGTCGGGGATGAGGTTTTGCTTGTCAGTTTTCTCTCTCCAGCAGTGATGGCAATGGCAGCTGAGCAGTGGCATTGCTGGGTAAACTTGCACCCGGGGCCCAAAAAATTGGTCTCCCCCTCACATATACAAAACAATTAATAATAAAACTAGTGTTATTGTTATTATTGATAATATTAACGTCTTCTATTGTTAGCATATGAAGGCTGGTTCACACTTGCGACTGGAGCTACCAAAAGCGATTTCTGTCACTCTTGTCACTCGGCATTGCTCTCATCGCGCAACAAGAGCGATTGGTCTCGACAAATTTTGTGTCTTTCATTTGGATACCAATGTAAAAAAACTTTTTGCAGCTACTTAATGCATGGGCTTCGAAACGTCAATGCAAGCATGCATAATATGCGACATGCGATGCGAAATGAAGCCACAGGATATTTGATGTGTAGTTATTTATAAAGAACTGGCAATATATTAGAAAAGTAAGCAGCAAGATAAGAAGCCGTGTGTTATTTAGGCAATAATAGCTACACGAGCTTGGTTTAGAGAACCCCAGACGACGACTCTGGTGCAGATCTTGATACACAACACCGACCTTTTCAGTGAATTAGGCATCGATAAAAATCCTAACAGTAAGGAGCATCATGGTGTGTCACCCGTGAGCACGAAAACACCATTAGCAGCCGAGAAAGGAGTGGCCAAGAGCTACTTGCGGCAGCACAGGGTGTAATGCGCCAAACCAAAGTAGGGTAGGGGAAAAGTGAAGGCTGATATGCAGCAGTGCGAGAGTACCACATCTTACAGTCGATACCAAGCGAATGGATGCCTGCAAGAGCAATGGAGGTGTGAGAGAGTCTCGGGCATCGTCAGAAAACGGCACTATAAGGTGGTCGCCAGAGGCGTTCGGAAAGCTTTGCAGCCCGCTGTGCCGACTAAATCATGCAGACGTCCCGCCGGCCTGGAGGAGGGTGGCCAGCAATGATAGGGCTGTTTAAAGGCAACGCATGCAAGACAAATAGTCGCTTAATTCGCATAAATTTTTCTGTGTCTAGGAACACACCTTGAACAAATTATGCTTGAAGGACCACAGGCGGAGCCTGGTGAAAGAAGGCTGGGGGAGAAATAGAAGTTGTCCCAGCTAATAAACAACAGCCGGACTTAAAAAAAAGCTATTTCCAAGTATTGTGCAGGAAAAGTGGTATACAATGTGAAAGAAACGGCCGCCCCATAAATTAGGAAAAACCGCCTGCGCCTGCCCGTTTGTCACTAAATGCAGCCTCTGTGGCAGCATGCAACTGCTGGAAATTTCTCATTAGTACGTTTGAAATAGATACATTGTCGGGTCTCTTTATTTCTATGGTTATGTGATTACTGAGAATGGAAGCAGATATGTAGAAAGGGAACATTTAGCGTTGAAAGAGACGACTGGCCGTACATGAGTCGTCTAAGCGGCCAGTGAACGGCTAGTCGTGTGGATGTTTGTCTGCGACAATGTTGTCACTTCCTTTCGTACGTTGTAAAAAGATTCCACCACACATTTGCAAATAAGTTAATTGACATTGGCATCTTGGGAAAAGAACACAGTATAAAGTATAAAATGTGAGGTTCGGGCTTTCCAGTGAAGCAGCCACCAGCCAAGGGAGGAAATCTGAAACGAAGGAGGTTACGAAGCGATAAAGAAAGAACTCTTGAGTAAAATATCAGATTCGTACGGGCCCAAGTGTATCAGCGCCACACGCTGGCTCACAACCATTCGGTCGCGCTCATCCCGATGTGTTGGTGATGATTTCATTGACGTTGTTGTATAGTCGACTAGCTCAAGACAGATCCTAGATGAAACAACCTTTTCCCAGTAGCTGAGAAAATAATATCGCCCTCTCCAACCAAAAGTAATAACCAAGAACAAGACGTTTGGGACCCATCTCGATTCCCTCTTCCTTCAGGGGTGACTGGGGTCGCGTTGTAGCGCCGGTCACTCACAAAGCGCCTCGCTGTGGAGCGCGGTGCCCGCATGTACACAAGTGGGAGGGTTCGGAGGGAAGGATTTATGTTCCTTGCGTCTTTTCCTCCAGTTGGTCACGCTTCTGGAGCGTTTCACCGAAGCCTCTTTTGCGGTCTGATGTTTTGCAGTACTGGGCGACGGTTTTGCAGCCGGACGTCATCGTTGTGCTGCCTGAGTTGTTCCAGTAGATTTTTCCTCCCCAATGCATGGGGAGGGGCACTCAGCTCAAAAATCGTGTATACGACACCGGGCGTCATGTCCTTTGTCGCACAGTCTTCAACATTCTTTTTCTAGTAATGTTCACAAAGCACTCAGCAGAACGCTTTCACTAACACAGAAACTGCCCCTCACTCCCACCTCAATTATTGTGGGGTCTCCCGACCATATTCCGGGATGGGAGCACTCAGCGGATCGAATGCCTAATGATGGAAAGTGGGTGACGTACCTGGTGTTTATCTTTTTGTTATGCACTTAATTCGTTGTCCTGTCCTTTTTTTTTCTCACCCTCCACCTTGAAAGATGAACCTACCAGAGCAACATATTTAGAGCTTCAAATATTTCTTCACTTAGAACTCCTAGGGACGGCCACACGAAAACCATGATAAAATGGAAAGAAGATGAACATACGGCTATCCGCTTTATTTATGTGCGCAATGCAGATACTCATTTATATTGCTCTTAAGTGACAGGGGAATGAAATAAAAAAACGTAGATTTACCTGATTAAAAGTTAGGTAAATAAAATAAATGCCTACATAACTGTTCTATTTCTTGCATAATTTGTTCGACAAGCTACTCGTCCGTTGTTCTTTTAGTTTAATTACACGGGGCCGCATGGGATATGCCCCTTCCATATAATGCCATCTTCATACAATTGCCATGTGCTGGCTGCGTCACTGGGCACGATGAAGGAAAGTCAACGACATAAAAAATATGAGCTATCAACACCTGATATCAGATCCTTCGCGATTGCTTAAATCGCAAATCGGTTGGTTAGTGCAAGCACTGAAGGAATCTGGTGCAACCAAGGGAAAATCGCGACAACCCATTTGTCTCGCCTAATATTGGACAACTGAGCTCCCACCCCTCCTCTTCCACTTGCGCCCCTCCTCCCAACACAGGCTTAATTTGTACAGTTAGCTCCCCTGCACGAACCTTCATTGCATGTTTCACACTTACTTTCATTTCGTTTTAATTATCAGTCCCCGCTTCCTCAAGATTCAATCTTCCCCGTATTTTTTTTTTTCAGGTCATTTTCACCTTGGTTTCCTTCTGAAAATATGACAACCGGACCGGGGTACGGTCTCCGACGCGTCACTGCGAAGACTTCAGAAAATGCTAAACATTCACCATGACCCGTACACAATATCTCATGTGCGTAAAAAAAGCCACATAAATAACTGCCGAGGACACATGACCAAAGTCTCATAGGCTTAGATGCCTCCCCCTTCACTCCTCTTCCCTACTGATTTCGTCCGCCACCCCAACAGTGGTTCTGGACGTGATGAAGGGGCTTTGTTAGGCCCCTGTCGTCCCACTGAAAAGCAAGCTCGCTCGCTACACCCCTCCGAGCGTCGCAGTCGTATACCGATGCACGCCCTCTCCAGGAATCGTTCCTTGTTCGCCTCCGCTCACCCTGCAGCCAATTAACTCCTCAAGCCGCACCCATCCTCGACATTCCTGGATGCCAAAATTCTCCTCGCTTTCTTCCATTGTACCAGGAAACAAATATGAATAGACTGGTGGGGGCGTAAACTGAACAGGCCAAAGCTGTGGTCTCGTTACAGTTGTCTTCCAGTTTTCGATGTCAGCATTACACATTGTAGGGGCACAAGTGGCTCCCCCCTCCACCTTTACCGAGGGGCTGGTACCCGCGGCCCAGGCACCCCCGGCCCACCCTTAGCGACGCCACTGCAGCTGAGTGTTTTTTGTCCCTACAAACGACAACTTACCTTTTGTATATATATTTAGAGGTGTGTGATTATCAACTTTGCGTCTGTGAATTGAATACAAGTTAAACTTGGCTGTGAATTCAACAAAATATTTTTGTATACGAATAGTAAAAGCTGGCTGTGAATTGAATATTTTCAAACCACACTATCTTTGTTTTGGTGTTTCTAGAGAGTATAAAACATAACTACATCAAAAAAGACAGCTTAGGCAGTGAGAACTAGACACATCTCTGTTCAGGTACTTGCGCTTGACATACAAAAAATTTAATGTAACAGAGAAAATAAAACATAGACATGCAAACCAGTGCAACAAGAATTTTGCATACATTGCTATAAAGAAATATGGGTTCCTCAAAATACTGTGAACACAGTAAGCATATTAGGTATATTTAATATGATAGGCAGCAGTCCCCCCACTCTCCTCAATGATTGAAAGGAGGCTGGGCATGCTAGTTGCCGGTGAGACCTCATCAACAAGCCAGCAATAATGTTTTATTTCTCACTTCTGCTATTATATTTATAGGAAACCTATTTTAGATTATAAATTTTGCTTTCGTAGTGTTGCACTTGACCTAACATACACCACAGTTAGCGAACACTTGCTTGGTGGATGGCTTTTGCATTAGGCTTTTGGCACGGCTTCGGTGTCATGCAGAAAAACCAACCCGCAAGGTCTTACCATGTAGTGAAGCTTGAAAGTTTGCACGTCTTCAGATAGAGCAAACATTCGTTCCTCTACTATTTGTAAATTTCAAATATTTGAAACAGAGCTGCAAATAGAATATCAAAAAGTACTCGCACAGTATTCTAAGTTGCGAATGTTCACACACCTTCAAATATACTGCCTGGTCACTTCAGTATAAGTGTATAATTTACACAAATAATTTCATGAACGAGAGTTAAAAATGCAGTAAGGTGTTTCATGGAAGTTTGACGCATTTATTTGAAATCACTGATAAGCATTGGGTGCAGTTGATTGGATGCTTAACCGCTCTGTCTTCCCTGTACTATCTCCTACATCCCCTCAAACTCAACGGGCATGGCTTCATTTCTCCTACTCCCTTCTTTAGACACTGCTATGCTTTCCTTTCTTTCTCCACCGGATTCGACCTCCCTCGAAGAATACGCCATTGCCCTTGCAATAGAGCACGCTACTCTAATGTTCCTACCACCACACCAGTATATATCTTCTCCGACTGTCAGTCAGCCCTTCGTAATTTCGCTAACCATGAGACCCACCCACACACCACTGATTTTGTCACTCCGATACTTGCATCGAATCCTCGGCCACGCTTCACACTGGTTTGGGTTCCTGGCCACGCTGGCATGTGCGCAAACGTCTTAGCAGACGCGCTCACCTGAGTACCTTTCCCGGGTTTGCCCATGTCCTGGCCAACCTTGTACCACCCGCCGACGGTTCGTACTCAACACCGCGCTTCCCGCCATTACCAATTACACGCCCAACGCCTATCACGCACCCTGTACCCACCCCCCAGTTCCCGTCTAACTCGTGAGGCTGCGTGCCTCATTCGGCAAGCTCAAACCTCTTCACTCCCCTCCCATCACATTCTTCACCGCATCTATCGGCGCCCTGGCCATCCTTCCTGCCCCAGGTGTTCTTCCTACCCATCCATCCCTCATTCTAATTGGGACTTCACCCCACCATCTCTTACCCAATCCCTCGCTTTCATCACCTCCTGGGAGCTCTGGCTGTCTCCCCCGCCGACAGTGAACATCCAGGCTGCCCAGAAAGCTCTCTACAAACACGTGCACTGGATCCGCACGGGCATTCAGGAGTACTACATGGATCCAGTGAATTGAACTTTCAAATTAGGACCAGGCATTCAGGAGTACTACGCGGATCCGGTAAATTGAACTTTCAAATTAGGACCTGGACTTAAAAATAAGTGTTTGTTCTCTCTCTCTCCTTCCTTCCTTTGCAGGGTGGGCATTCATAGGGGCACGTGTTGGGTAATATGTTGTGTTGTAGTATGTGTGGGTTTGTAGGCATCTGTAAAACGGCTTTGGACTTAGAGGTTGGTGAGAAAATCTGGCAGGTCTTTTCTGCTTTCTACGAATCCATGGCTAGTAAATTTGAGGGCAGCAGTGCGTGCCGCCTCATTCCCTTGTAGACAGGCATGATGTCCAGATGAGGTAGATGATCACTAGCTTTTGTATGCGTCGTAGTGTATTTGAGGTGTGATGCATCCTTCTTGATAAAGGGACATGCTTACTGGGAAGCACGGTGGAATCTGTCATGGCTGTGCTTGCATCTGTTTTTTGCAAAGTTGTGGAAGTGGTAGTGGTGAGTGTGGCGGGCATCAAGGGTTTCTTATGAGTGATTAATGGCAGACGTCCCAGGGTTTTGTGCTTAAATATGCATCAAAACAGTGAACTGAATGAAGGTGGCTACGCAGGCTAGTTGAGACTTCATCTTGGAAATTTTGGTCAAATGTCAGGCATGACTCAAGGAAAGGATAGAGACAGGAATGAGCTTCATCAACGAAGCTTCATTTCCCTCTGAGAGTGATTACAAAGTAAACAAAACCCTCATGTGACATTGCTCTAACACCACATGTAAAAAGCAATTACAGCTGCTGCACACTTCACACTAATTATTCAGTATTCTATAGTGCATCTGTCTCCCACCTTTATCACATAGGCCTCAAAGATTTCTCGTTCCTGTTTTGTGCCATACAACTTCAGCACTCTCGTCGTATCAAATTCTGGCATGCAGCCACCTGGCGTGCATTGAGTCTTGGAGTGGCGCACCAAATTGGTTTCTGTTCAAGTCGTCACCAATGCGGCATGCTCCCACCACCGCCTGTTAGGGCCTTGTCTACCCTATGTACCATCAAGATACATTGAAATAGGAACAACAAACTATACTATGCGACTTTCAGTATATGCTGTGCATCATGGTGACGGGCTGTGTAGCCACAGGAGGAACAAAATTACAAGAATTCGTGTCCAACAGTGTTATGGAAATAGCATTTGAGAATGGTAATTTGGCCCACTGTCGCATGTCGTGCGGGGTCCTGCTACGGTAATCAAACTTTGTCACTGTGTAGGATCAAGCAGAACACGACGAAGGCTGATCGCAGAAGCACAAACGGGCACCAAATATGGTGGTGGGCGAAATAAATATTTTCACAGACCGAACAGTGCCCGCTCGACACCCACGTGCAAGTTGGTCGAACTGGAAGTACATAATACCTTAGATAAACTGCACGAAGCTTACCATCACTCCCAAACCTCCCGCCTCAACCACCTATTAGACGAGACACCCTTGAACTCCTCGTATATCCAGCGCCCCAAGAACAGCTACAAAGAGTGCCCGTCCACATCCGTCAACACATTTGTACAGCTCCCATACCGCGATATACGCATCAATACGCTCGTCAGGAAAGCAACCCTCTGGAGACCAACTAAACTAACGTGGATAATTACAAACTTTTCATTTCTGCGCGCCAAGAGTCCTCTGCAATGATTTAACAAGAATATGCAGCAGGACCATGACCTGCTGAATATAATGTCCCGCAACTTATGACAGCACGCAGCGATTACAAGACACGGGGTTCGACGAACCAAAGCGACGCGCAGGAATCACCTTTGTAGGTCGCAATAGTCTTGTCTTGATATTTCTTAGTCAATGACCGTGTGGTGAGCGACAAGAGTTTCGTGCGAACGATCGTTCGCGGCTGGCCATGATAGCACCGCCGTTTGATATTGAAGGCATACGCGCACTCGCACGTCGGAGACGAAACGCCCAGCGGCCTCAACACGGTGCTCTAATGAAATGCAGCGCAGAAGCTTGTCGCGAGCGCACTCATCACTCTCGGAAATCGAGGCGGCACAACTGATGCAGAACGCCCGTGTTCACCGTCGTAACGCACTACGCGCAAATAAGGCGGCCGCACACACTCAGCGTCTCAATCACACGCTGCACACCACCGTGAGTGCTCTCCAGAAGTTCTTCGAGAGCGCCCTTATCACAATCGCAAGCCGAACACCTATGCACCGCTGCAACGGCAGAGAAAAATCACGGCGAGGAGATCGCAGCGAGGTAACCGTACAACAGCTGCCATTTTTTTTAAAACCATGACGTCACGTCCGGCAAAAAAAAAAAGTCGCTTTCTTTGTTTTTTGATGTCTAGTTGGCGCATGCGCAGTAGGGCTCGTCCACCGTTCCTGAACGTCAGGTCTTAGGACGCGCCAGAAACACCTAGCGACACCCAACGGCGTTTCTGTGCTCCTTTCTCCGAGAGTCCTCCAGGTGGTGCCACGCGTCTCGAAAACTTCCGCAGCCCTGGCCCTAGGGCACTTGCGCGGCGTTTTGAATTCGGTGTCGTGAAACGGGAGCACTTCATGTATCTGCGGTCGATTGCGACGAGGAAACGGCTCAGCGTGATGTATTTTGTTGGGGACTTTTACAAGACCGTATCGCGGCACCGCCGTTGTATGTACGTCAGTGTAGCTCCGGTGTTAAGCATGCTATGCCCGGGCACAACACAACAACACAACGGAGTTGCCCCGGCACCTCATCACCGCAGCCGGCTCTTTCTCCGCGCCACGCAGAGGGCGTTACTGCGAGTATTCGTTTCCGTGATTTTTCGGACATGATCAGCTTGTAAACTGGTGCAGCGATGACAGACAAATTACGTGAGAAAAAATTCACAGAATTGTCTACTACTGCGTAGAATTCTCATGCCGCTCATTTAAAAAAAATGTCGTGGCAATTACTAACAGAACCGACGTAATACCGACGTAAAAGCCATATCGTGATCTATGGACGTAAAAAAACGGCATGTCACGCAGTTCGGTTGGCTGAGCCGTGAAATGACGTCATTCTTTAAAATTATTACAAAAGCTGCGGCAACAGCCTGAACCCGGCCTAACCAGTTACTTGTCCCAGTATCATTAAAGATTATACCAACCAAAACAGGATTGATGGCAATATAGCACAAGTGCGATCGATTGCCCAGAGATCAATGAAAACTTTGCGCCAAGAACGAAGCAATACAAGAACATGTTGCCCCACACATTTGGACAGAAAAACGTAGCTGAAAAGCACTTTTAAACGATTCTAGAACTCTTAATAAGTGATCGTCCGCCATAGGTGAGGTCTCAGAGCTCATTATTTTCCCCCCACAGATACGAGGCCTTACGGGTGTTTCCCTGGTGAGGCGAACACTGAAAAGTGTACAATATTTAGATGCGCGCTAAATATCCCCCACTGTCCCCCGATGGTCTATATTAATTAAACTAGGTACTTAGGGCTTTTACAACTGCCCATGCATAACCTAGCAAAAAACTACGCGTGGCAATGTGGATCGGCTGAGCGCGCCGCACGACATGGACACATTCAACACGCACGAAATTGAGCAAGAAAAACAACGAAATGCACAGGGAGAGCGACTATAACTTAGTTACCTTAAAAGTACATCTCTTCTTGCTTTTATACTCAGCAGCGGAAAGTCCGCTGATAGAGTCGGTGGGCCTATTGCAAAAAGCAAATATTTTAGCGATAATTTGATAATTATGCATTTTAATGTGAGCATATGCAAGTCAGCATGTGCATTAGCAAAAACTTTTTAATCGTGATTTGGAGTGGGAAAAGTGCTGTAGATATTATGTTCAATAATTTATAGAATTTTGTTACTATCAGGGAATGTTAGTGTCAGATAAGTAGCAGCCACTAAGTGCATGGTCTAGACAAGTAACGATAGCATTTAGGTTCCATACTTACTGACAGAGCCTACGTGCCGTTCTGCGGGGTAGTATGATCGTAATGAGTTAATGAATACATACCTTCCTAACCTTTTACGAGCTTTTTCGTTAAGAGTGTGAATTCTTTACAGACACTTTTGTTGGTTTTTCTAAATCCGGTCCGACCAATTATCTTCATTTACGTTATTATGACGATTAGAGGTGTTACTTGCGCCAAATCTGCATTATTGTGGATATGCAGGGCTACGCGGTTCACCATTTCCCGTAGTTTTTTATATTTTTATTATTGTTTTGGTTTTTCGAAATTTGGTTCGACCAATTATCTCTATTTGCGATATTCTAACGATTACAGGTGGCACTTCCGCGAGCTCTGCATTATTGCGGAAATGAGGGCATACACGGTTTGCCATTGTCCGTAATTTTTTATATTTTTATTACTGTTTAGTTTTTCAAAATTAAGTTCGACCAGTTATTTCCATTTAAGCTATTTTAACAATTACAGGTGGGAATTCCATGAAATATGCATTATTCCGGGAATGCAGGGTTCACCATTTCCGTAGTTTTTTGTATATATTTTTCTTTTTTAGTTTTTCAAAATTTTGTTTGACCAATTATCTCCATTTACGCTATTTTAACGATTAAGGTAAAAAATAGCTTGCACTGTTGTTTTAGACGCACGAAGGGTAAGAAGAAATTTCATGAGTTCAAAAGATATCGTAATGACTTGAATAAGGAACTTAAGAAAGGCAACATTTAATATCATGAAGACAGTTTTCAGCTAATTGAAAGCAATAGCAAGGCTTTGTAGAGGAAATTAAACCAAGTTTTGAACAACTCTCGCCTCACGAAACCAATCGATTAACTCCTTATCAATGGGGCAAAAACAAATGGCCAAGATTTATCAAAATGCCTTAAATATGCATTTTACAAATTTGCCTATACCGTCTATCAGGCATCAAATCCACACTGCCAATAATGGCAACCAGTTTAATGGCATATTTTTAAACCCTGTTTCTGCTGAAGATGTACTGTGCACTTTCTTAGCCCTAAAAATACCAATTGTTGCAACGCGGAAGACATACAAATAAAACCTGTAAAATTTGTAATCGACGTCATGGCTCCAGTGTTAACACATATTTTTAACTTATCCTTTTCCTCTGGTATTCCTCCCCAAAAAATGAAAATAGCTAAAGTTATTATAATTTATAAGAATTGCAATTGCAGTTATTGCAATTTATAAGATCGTAATAACCTTGGGAACTAACACCCTGTTTCTATTTTACCAGTGTTTTCTAAAGGATTAAAAAAATGATCCATGCTCGCCTCGCATTCTTTGCAGATAAAACAAACTTTATAACAGAGGCAGAATACGGCTTCTTCCCCATTGATCCACACAGATGGCCCTCCTTGACCAAAAAGAATGCATACTAAAAGGTATAGACAGCAAACAATTTTGTGCTAGGAATATTTCGCGACTTCCCTAAGGCCTTTGATTACTTAAACAGAGATCTTTTACTTGATAAACTAAGCTGTTCTAGAATAGGCGGCCAACGATTACAATTCATCCAATCGTACCTATCCAATCGATTTCAGTTCGTTAGAAACAACGGGTATTCGTCAATTCTTTCGCAGACCCGAAATGGAGTTCCCCAGGGAAGTGCGTTAGGACCATTCTTGTTCAACATATATATAAACGATATTCTACACATCGATTCTCGGGCAAAATTTGTTATATACGCAGACGATATCAGCATATTTATATCGTCAGAAACCTGCCTTGAACTTTGTGATATGGTGAACATTATATTATCCAAAAATGAAATGGACATCTGATAATGGTTTAGTAATTAATGCTTCAAAAACCAAAGCAATCATATCCCACGCAAAAGCGAGAGCCGCTACACCATCCTCGAAACTTATCTTTGGTAACTCAGATACAGAAGTTGTAAATGAATTCAAAACCTTAGGTATAATTTTCGCACGCAATATGTCGTGGGATAAACACGTGCATATTGTGTCACAGAAACTTGCATCAATAATCGGTATATTTTACAGACACAGAGCATACCTCCCGAAAGCATCATGATACGATCATGCAAATCTTTGTTCCTGCTTTATTTGAATTATTGTGTGCTTGTCTGGGGTACCACCTCGTGCGGTAACATACAAAAATTGTGTAGATTACAGAGAAAAGCGGTTAGCATAATTACTCACTCTACAATTGACGTTCCAGTGCAAACTTTATTTGGAAATCTTAAAATAATGAGGGCTGAACAGTTCTATAATTACAACCTTTGTAAAGCATTAATTAAGGACTCAAAACAAATTAACTTTTTCAAAAAGCAGAAGCCAACTGAACCAAAAGACACCGACACAATATAATACACGTAATCCCGAACACTGGACCGTGCACGCATATCGAACCAATTACGCCTTGCAAACCTTGAAGCACCGAATTCCCACACTTCTAAACAATTATCTCCAAGAAAATATTGACATTCTCCAGCTTACAGGTAGACAGTTGAAAGCGTGTTTTTATATCCGATTCTCTATTGATATTCTTCTAAGGTTCTTCACTTGTTCTAGATGCGTACCTACAATCCTTCATGTGTGTTATATGGCCATTGATATTTATCCGACAAATAAGTGTGGATTTCATTGCAGAAACGTAGATTGTATGTAGGTATGTATAAATATATATATATATAATATATAGTTATATTATATATATATATATATATATATATATATATATAATATATACCTACCAATCTCCCCTTTGCTTTCCGAGGGTTTCTTGACTGCCAACCCTTACTTCTGTCTTATTTCAACAAGCCCCCCTCATTTCCTATTCTTATTCGCTACATGCATGGCGAGGGCCTCTGTTCTGGCAGTCCTTGGTGCCATAGGGAGCTTAATTAAGAGGGCTCAACGCTGGTCGACCACTCTCGACATGTCGTAGACACTCGAGTCACGGCCCGGGGGTTTAAAAAGACGGTCCCCTTCACCCCGAGTAGTCCGAGTGGCGCTGGCTACCACCCCCCCAAGCGCAGGAAACAAAAATACTTTAACATAAACACCCCAGAAAGTGGAGGGGAAAATAGCCCCGCCGGTAGCGTAGTGGTCATCGCACCAGACCGGTATTCTGGAGGTCGTGGGTTTGGATCCCGCCCGGCGGCATTTTTTCTCCACTTTCTTTCTGTCTTTCCAAATTCTTTATCTGTTTCAATGACCTACCACATCCTCCTCTTTGCTTACCGAGGTTCTCTTGACTGCCAACCCTTACTTTTGTCTTGTTTATATATATATTATATAGATATAGAGATGATATATAGAGATAATAGTTATATATATCTATATATATATATATATATATATATATATATATAGATATTGTATAGCGAATCAGAATAGGAAATGAGGGGCTTCGTTGA
Source organism: Haemaphysalis longicornis (assembly GCA_013339765.2). Lineage (NCBI taxonomy): Eukaryota > Metazoa > Arthropoda > Arachnida > Ixodida > Ixodidae > Haemaphysalis > Haemaphysalis longicornis. The sequence continues at coordinate 131,701,070 of CM023448.1, read as the reverse complement.
ATAATAGGACAGAAATAAAGTTTGGCAGTCAAGAAAACCTCGGAAAGCAAAGGAGAGGATATGGTAGGTCATTGAAACAGATAAAGAATTTGGAAGAAGAAACAAAGTGGAGAAAAAATTCCCGCCAGGTGGGATCCGAACCCACGACCTCCAGAATACCGGTCAGTGCGATAACCACTACGCTACTGGCGGGGCTATTTTTCCCCCTCCACTTTATGGGGGTATTTATTGCAATGAAATTTTTCCTGTGCTTGTGGGGTGGTAGCCAGCGCCACTCCGACTTCTCGGTGTGAAGGGGACCTTCTTTCTGTCTTTCTTTCCAAATTCTTTATCTGCTTCAATGACCTACCATATCCTCCCCTTTGCTTTCCGAGGTTTTCTTGACTGCCAAACTTTATTTCTGTCCTATATATATATATATATATATATATATATATATATATAGAGAGAGAGAGAGAGAGAGAGAGAGAGAAATTTCGATGAGTTTTGCAACGTGCCAGAAGAAACGTTCAGGTAAAAGATAAGAACAACTTTGCAGTTAACTTGTTTATTATAAATTAGTCCAACAGTTTCGGAAGTGGAACTTCCTCCCGCAGGGACATATATATATATATATAGTGTTGAAATGAGGGGCTCGTTGAGGAAATACAGGAAGATAGGTCGGCAGTCTTCAATGCCTAAGGAGGCATAGGGGAATAGGGGAAAAGAAGGTCCCCTTCTCCCCGTGTAGTCAGAGTGGCGCTGGCTACCACCCTCAAGCTTCAGATACAGTTGTAGTAAATATAAATACCCCAGACAGTGAAGGATAACACAGTCGCCCAGATAGCCGAATTGGTAAGGCATTTGAGATCAAATCGAAAGGCGTGGATTAGGGCCCCACTCTGGGCGCGTGTTTTTATTTCTTTTTTTCCTTGTTACGTAAATTTAGAAAATGTTAACTTCACTAACCGTAGCAAAAAAAGCCTAATAATTCTCCTATGCCTCCTTAGGCATTGAAGACTGCCGACCTATCTTTCTATATTTCCTCAACGAGCCCCTTATTTTCTAACCATATTATTCTGCGAAAGCCTAGCGAGGGTCTCGGTTCTGGCAGCCTTGATGCCAAGGTAGCATAAGGGGGTTTCCCGCCAGTTGCCCGCTCCTGACAGGCTGTAGACGTTCGAGTAACGCCCCGGGGGTTGAAAAGAAGGTCCCCTTCTCCCCGTGTAGTCAGAGTGGCGCTGGCTACCACCCTCAAGCTTGAGATACAGTTGTAGTAAATATAAATACCCCAGAAAGTGAAGGCTAGCACTCACCCAGATAGCTGAATAATAATAATAAAAAAGCCCAGATAGCCGAATCGGTAAGGCATTCGAGATCAAAAGAAAAGGCGTGGGTTCGGACCCCACTCTGGGCGTGTGTTTTTCTTTCTTTCCTTCCTTGGAACGTAAATTTAGAAAATGTTAACTTCACTAACCGTAGCAAAAAAGCCTAACCATTCCCTTATGCTTCTTTAGGTATTCAAGAATGCTGACCTCTCTTTCTGTATATATATATATATATATATTATATATATATATATATATATATATATATAGCGTGTGTGTGTGTGTGTGTGTGTGTGTGTGTGTGTGCGTGTATGCGTATATATACATTGTATTCATTTGTTAGTACGTAGCCCATGTACCTCTCACGGAATAATTTGTATCAAATTATTATTACAATTTCTGCTATGCGTACGCCTTCTGTGTATTACGGCGCCGTAAGCCCACGATTTGATGTATGTTATACTATTACTCGCTATAATTTCTCTTTGTATACCGCATATTCAAAGTGGTCTTTATTACATTCTCTGTTCCGAGTGCAATTCCAATCGCTGTACCCACGAGGAGGGAGGGGACTTGTCAAGCTGTTCACACAGCTTTTTTCCTCTCCTCCACCGTCGCCGATGGAAAATTGAACCAATAAAAAAAACTTCCGCGAAATCTGCATTTTTGTGAAAATGCAGGGCTTTACACGTTTCTGGCTGTGGGGGGTACTCGGCAAGAAATGCTACGCATTGAAAGTGAACGATGTTACACAGTAAGCGTCATTTCGTTTCACAACGCGCGCACCCGTTGCCATCCGGGTCTGTCCCTTCGGAGAAATGGTACACTACATAAGCTAAATCTAAACTCGCACCCGAATTTAGCGGCAAGTGCACCGTATGGCTACGTTGACGGAGGTACGTCCTAGCTTTGGGTGATGCGGCACAGTCGCAACTCGAGGCGGCCGATCGACGATTCCAGCAGCCTAGCAACATCCCCGACACTCTTCCTGTGCCACTTGCAACGCGAAAGGCTTGTGAGGTTTCGTTCGGGTAATCTCAGAAACGGGGCTTACGCAACTTTTTATTGGGATTTATTAGTTGGATTTCAATCAAAACCGTATATACACGATTCTTGGGCACCATTGTTTTCAGAGATGCTTCTGAGTGTGGGAAAGCGTGCTTAGGTTCGGTGGACGTAAGTGTATGAGTGCATGTATGAGATCAATAAATGTGTGAGTACAACTGCAGAAACCAGCCTGAAATGAATCAGCCAGAACCAATATGGTTTCAAGCTTCGCACCGATTAACACAGTCGAGTAATCCAGCTTCAGGTCTCCATGCTGTCTTGGGAGTGTTATTCGGTTCTAATATAACTACACGTTGCGCGCTCCACGGAAAGATAAACAGGGCATTCAGTTAACGAAGCGCAGTTGGACATTTTACTGAACATCCAACCACAATCCAACCTATGACAGCACTACGAAGGGAAATACAATTTCAAATAATATGAAGGTGAAAATTACTCCCGTTCTACTTTGCTCTCTTATCCAACACATTAGAATTAAATCCAGTGAACCTCCTGAATAATCATTTGAATTTCGGATAGGTTGACGAAATTTCTATGCACTGGAATTTCAAATGTATTCAACCTATTCTTAATAATCCTCAAACTTGACTGACTCTGATAGTCTTTCCAAAGAGGACAAACGAACGAGTTTTCGATTTATCCGTTTATGTGTGTTTTTTTTTTAGAATTTTCTGCTGCAGAGGGCCTTTTGCAGGCTCTTACATGGGCGAAGGCCTATGAGTACCGCCCTCCGTCATGTCGAAATAGGATGGTAGGCGAGCGGGTTGCAGGAGAGTTGGCTGTGTTCCGGCGATGAAGAGCCGAAGCCAGACTTAACTTGTTTAATGCATGGCGAGTAGAGAATAGTGTGGATACAGGTTGTGGCACACTGGCGTTCTTACAACATGACAACTCGAACGGGCAGAGAAACGTTCTCGACGGTGGCCCAGGGCGCACAGCCCCCTAGTCAGAAAGAGGGCATATTTATAGTATTCAATGCAACGGTCAAAAAGAGCCGCAACAAGTTCGAAGCGGAAAAGGCTTCGCAATTTTCTGACAAGCAAAAGCTTTCTTGCAGAGTTGGAAAGGCGGTGAGTCGGACGCCGCTGTCGTCAACAGCTGCTGCGGCAAGCCTGTGCATGCTCAAGAAGGCTCTCGCAGCGCCGTATTCTCAACGTCGCATGAGCTCAGCAGCGCGTACCGACCTGCACGGTTTCGTCCCATGAGTGGTTCCCCTCTCACATCACCAGTGTTCTGTGGGAAAGTACTAAGGCGCGTCGTCGCGTTGTGCGCTGTAGAAGCCTGGGCGCCGCGTGAACACACACCACAGTCCACTGGTAACACGGCATAATGATACATGTAACGCGTTTTAAATGCAGAGCATTTGTATAACTCACGATGTCACCCGTGCGTCGGCGTCCGCAGCAGCCAGCCTCCCCCTACACTATAAAAAGAAAAAGAAATAACAGTTACCGGCGCCTGGTTTCGATCCCACGACCCTGCGGGCGGAACGCAAGGTACATGGTGCTCTACCCACTGCGCCACAAAACGACACAGAATCAAAGGCTACGAACGCGCCTTATATCCTTGACTCATTCAAACTACGTCGTCAGCGGCGTGCGTTGGCGACTCAGCGGCGTGCTAGCGGCGTGATAGCTGCGCGGTGTACACGTGATAGCACCAACCCCCCAAACACTAAACGTTACCGCAATACAACCACCCCCTATAAAGCGGGTTGGCGCGGGCTCCATTCCAGTCAACTCCTGCGCTCTCTTCTCTTGCGTTCGTCGGCGGTCGCAGTTGATAAGCGATGGAAGCAAGACCTTCAACTGCAACCGCAACCAGAACAACGACGACCCATAGTCCTCGTCGGGGACTTCAACGTCGACGTTCGCAAAGACGACTGGATCGTCAGGCACGTGCGCGACCGTTACGGACTCGACTGCGTGTCTGACCACAACCCCGCCAACAGCAGGCAGCCGACCACCATCCACGGCCGCATGCCCCCGCCTCCTCCGCGACCCCAATGCTCTGCATTTACTCGTGTCCCTCGCGCGGGGGCATGCGACGGAGGATTTTTTTGTGGTGCTGCTTGTTACAATATGTCACATATTACTCGAGTTTATGCATTTGTTTGTTTAAAATAGCACCAAGTAGTCTGACTATCCGTTTATTGTGGTTCAAAGTCTACGGATACAATATTTCATATTGGGATAATGTACACCTGCAACGACCATAGGAGCATTTGCAAAGTTACTGCTTCGACTATTTTACATGGCTGTAAATCTTTTTTGGTGTACCATTATCTGCAGCAATTTTTTGTTCTAAGTATATATGAAAGTATTTACGATATATTTCAAATAAATAAATGCGCTATGTAAGTTTTCTTCGGCTTTAAAAAAATGGGCTTTGCGATGCCACCTTTTCTTGGGCCAAGAGCTGAGAATCGATCACTGGCACAATTGACAATTATTTCCAACAAATAACAGCACAATGACATATATTTACGACATTGCACATGCGTAAATCGACACAAGAAAGGATAGATTTTTAAATAATGGGAGACTTAGATTGCAAAACAGCTGTATTCGTGAAATGTAGTATTGCTGCCATGCATGATATTGTAGCGACTCGTTTCGTCCAGCCCGGCACGGCGGCATGTTTTCGGTGCCGAGCTGAAGTCTCGGTGCCCAACTTGATCGTGAAGCTGTCGTCCCACCTTCACTTAATGAATTGTCCCGACATTTTTTAGTCAGATATTTTATGGCAAACCCACTAAAAGGTGTTTTTCTAAAACAAAAATTACCACCCGCTCCAAGGCAGCCAAATGGGAACAAAAGAAAGTTAGGGGCTTCCACCAAAAGATTATGCCAGCCTTCGTGAACGCAGTTATACAAGGAAACTCGGAAGCTTAGATCGCGCTCAGCCAAAAAATGGGCTCGTTTCGTCATTCATGATTGGCGACATCCAAAATCGTAGTGCGAAAAAACGTATGAGGTGGCAATACCTGTTTTCACGCTTTTGATACTTTCTGCATCAATTGATTGATTTGATTGATTGATTTTAGGGTTTAACGTGCCGACGCGATGCAGGCGATGAGGCGCGCCGTAGTGGAGGGCTCCTGATTAATTTCGACCACCTGGGGATTTTTAACGTGCGTCGAAACCTCGTGCACACGGACGTTTTTGCTTTTCGCCTCCATCGGAAAAGCGGCCGCCGCGGCCGAAAATCGTACCCGCGTCCTCGCGCTCAGCAGCACAACGCCTTAGCCACTGAGCCACCTCGGCGGGTCTGAATCGATTAGCAACTGCTATTTCTGCAAGTGCTATATATGCATTCACGGCGCTGTAAGCTACTGGTAGCATCCAACATGTTTCTGCTCTTTAGTGATATATATCATGAACCATTTATCCCCAAAACCAGCGTAGAATGGAACCGCCTCTCTCCCACCATCGCTGCCATCATTGATGCCACTCTCTTTAAAGCAGCCATTAATAACGCTTCTTGTTGAATCGCTCTTTTGTTCTTGATTTCTGTTTCTATGCCGTTTGTGCAAAACAACTGCAGCTTATGTATGTATCTTACCACTCCTTTCTGTTATGCCCTATGGGCCTTGAAAGTATTTTCAATAAATAAATAAATAAATAAATAAATAGTGTCTCTTTGAGGCAGATGAAGAAAATGCATGGAAGTGGGGTGATCCGTTAGCTAATTCCTCGGTAGCCAGCATGCCGAAAGTTGCTGGGTGGGGACGGCGGCATGCGCCGCAAGGAGGCGCTGAATTGAATCTGCTGGGGAGAGGAAGCAAATCTATTAGGTTAGGTGTGTAATAAAACAGGCAAGTCGGTTGCTGACAACCGACACCCCGATTCAAAGGGAGGGCCACTAATCATCATCATCATCGACAACAACAACAACTTCGCAAGCTACGCTTTGCTGACCAATCAGTAACGACCGTTATCGATCAACCGATCAGTCCGAACTTGACTTTTAGCTGTACAGACAACAACGCATGCGCACATATAAATAACACTGGTACAATATTCGTCTGCTCGATTGTCATATTTAATTTTTCAGCATTTCCGCTGATTAAAATTTTCAGATCCTTTCTTGACTTTAGATCTAGGTTGAGGATATTGCTTTATGTGTGAAACTCCGTCTGTCCACGTACGAAATATGACAAGAACGGCCTCCTGATTTTGCGTACAGGCAGAATAAATGGGACCAATTTCTGTGTCGCAGACCCATTATTGTTGCGCGAAAACAGTTTCTTTTTGCCGGAATAGGAACACACACATTTGAATAGCTTCCTCGAGGTGGCGTAAATAAAAGCGCAACAAATGACACGATTTGATGTGACAACCCATGTGCGCTCCTGTCAATGCCTCGTATGGGAACCTTATTTATCTAGGAGTGCCTTTTTTATTTACTGCTCGCTTACAGAAGTACGGGAAAATCTGGAAAGAAAATTCCTTTCCAGTGCGGCAACAGGTCTTGCACACCAGTACGCAACAATAAACCATCGCGTACAATAATAGTGTGTTCACTGAAACTGCGGTACAGAAAAACTCTTCATTTAACACTCAGTCGAGCCCGAGCATGCGTGCATATCTCAATGGTGCATCGGCAAAGACTAAGCGCTATCACCCGAGAAAAATAAATGAAACAACTACTGCGGCAGACCGAGCAAGTGTGGATAGCCTACGAATAGCCGACGAAAAAAGCTGCTTAGCGTATTTGGCTTCTTTTAGTTCTCTCCAACACCACTTCACCGAACAGCGCTACATTTGATCCTCGCTTTTTTGGGTTCACGGGGATCGCCCTGCATGGACAGGTCATGTTTCTCACACTCCCCTACGACGTCAAAGGGACTTGTTTGCGTCACTGGATAAGCGGCCACAAATAAACAGGATTTTAGATTGTAACGGGGCATCTGGCTCGATTTGGTCGCACCACTTTAATGCGAGCGTGATGTACACTCTGATTACTCTGTTTTTGGCATCCCCCGTATGACGTCACTACCGGCGGTAACGGCAACGGAATTTCCGAAATTTTGTCAATATTTCTTATCATTTCTTCGTAAAACGATGTCTTTTCGTGCTTGAATCGGGTTGACGGAGTTACACGTCGTCCTTTCAAATGGACATGCTGCTTCTGGGGTTTCGGTAATCCCTAAAAGAAGGAAGTTACAAAGCAACACATTTTCCTGTTGAGAGGGTACCAGCTCACGTTCCTAGGTTTTGTAGCACCAATTTTCGTCGCACCAATGTAGATAAACTGTGTTATTCGTCCTGGTACCGCCTTTTCTGCGTACATTGTAATCGTTCATGTTTTGTCTCAATTAAGTTTTGCGCAGCTGAACTGGATACGAATAGCTACGCCCTAAGTTTGTCCGATGCTGTTCTGTTCTTTGTATCTCTTTATGAACAAAAGAATATTTCGCCGCCTTAATAAAGACTTCACTCTCAAAGTAACTGCAATGGCAGGGACCTGATTGAAAGAAAATAGCGATTCAGTGCAGCCCGCAACAACTCAAGAGGCTTTGTGAGTGTGCGAATAAAAGATAGTCGGCATTGAATCTTCATCGTATAGTTCTCGGTGTGGCTCTTAAATTCAGGATGACCTAAAACACCAAGAATTCATTCTGATATCTGTATTGTTCTGAAGTGCACAATTTATTCATTGATTGTAGGGTTTAACGCGCCGACGCAGCGCAGGCGATGAGGCGCGCCGTAGTGCAGGGCTCCGGATTAATTTTGAACACCTGGGGATCTTTAACGTGCACCGAAATCTCGTACACACGGGCGTTTTTGTTTTTTGCCTCCATCAGAAAAGCGGCCGCCACGGCCGGGAATCGAACCCGCGTCCTCGTGCAAGTGCACAATTGGACAAGAGTCATACAGAGTGTAATTAATTCTGACGTATTCATTCTTCTCAAGGGCACAAATTCATACCCCAAGGCATGTTAGTCTTCGCGGCTTTTACAGCTCCATCACCACGAATTCGGCTTCCGGGGAAGCCAGACGAGAGCACGGGGCTTTACGGTGCCAGCATAAGGGCTAACGGCAAAATAAATGACTAGCACAGGAACAGCTGCCAGCTTCGAGTGAGGGTTATGTTTGTACGCGTGTGGCTGCTGTCGAAGATTCAATGTCTCCTTTCTGCAGCTTGTCTGGGAAGTCGTGGTGTGCAACCTCAGTATGCGCTTAAAGGGACTCTGCAACACTGCCGATAAAGGCATTCACCCGTTACTTCGCGACTGGAAGCATTGGCAAAGCTATAGTTGACAGCACGGAGCGGCTTTGCGTGATTTGCTCGTCGCAGAAGAATTATCCGACTTCCGTTTCTGCTTTGCTTTTGTGGCTTTTATGCAGAAATGCATTATAGTCGGGGGTTGTCGTGCGTCCCTTGGCCGGCGTCCGCAGCGCGTCTGATGATGATTGTGGCATGATGCCCCTAAGGATTGGCCAACCAAACAATCCACCACGAGATAGCTTCGCGTTCAACCACCATCGTCATCTTCCCGTAGGGGAACCGCTGAAGAAGAAGAAGGAGAAGAAGACAAAGCTGCGAAGAGGAGGGCTGCGTGAGTTTTGGCTAACGTTATCCTCCTCGGCCGGCGCATCTTCCCGATCTGAACCCGGTCGAAGAGCGGCTCATCGCGCCTCGACTCCCCTTCATGAGCATCAGGCGGCTGACTCGAGGCAACGGGCAGTTTGGAATCAAGGGACAGGCGGTGAACGTGCCCATCGACGTATCGAAGGTTGTGCGGTGCCTTCCTCGCATGGTACCCGAGGACGTTGCGTTCGACGTTCGCATTTCTGCATCCTCACAATCCCCCTCGGGAAGGTGCGCGGGAATTTTTTTTTCTAAAGTGGCTATCGAATGCGCTTAATGCTGCAACAAAAAGAAGCGGCCAATAGTCGCTGCATTGCTGCAATGACGTAGTTTGAGCCCTTAAAGAACGCGAAGACTCGGGAAAGAGAGAAAAATCTTTTGAACAGTTTTCCCAGTTATCTGATGGGCATAAAGCAGTAATTTGTGGCTATGGTACTTGTTACCCTCAGCTATCCTAAGTACGGGATGTGTATGTTGACAACGTTCTGAAAGCATTTAAAGGGACAGACAACCGATTTCTTAGTATGTTTTCTTTATTCCAAATGAAAAGCGTCACTTAAAACACCTTAACCCGAAACGGTTTTGCTGATAGCGCCTTGTAACTTTTGAAATCGGAATTTTTAGATCTACCAGCCATACGTGGCCAGCTGAATGGAATGCTGGCAACCATGCAGTGAGATGGGCAGCAAAGTACTTATCACTCCGCGTTAGATTAAAGGGACACTGACGTGAATTTATCAAGCTCCCGTTTTTGCTTGCACTGCGTAGACTGGCTCAATTGAACACACTTTTCATCGTTCATCCGGGCGATAAGGCGGTATTTATTTTATAAAGCCTGAAAGAAGAAAAAATACCGTGCACAATTTGCGGCGGCTGCACCAACTAACTGCAGTAACGTCAGGTAAAGGTGCTACGTGATTGGACGATGTCCAAGATTAGCGTTCAAAGAAGTTTCGGTTTCAGTTCTGTCAAGCAACAGGCTTCACATCAGACGTTACCGTTGGATGGGCATTCTCGATGTCAATAATCGCCATACCGCGCTTCTGTCATGTTCATTTTGGTGGAATACAGAAGCGCTCAAAAAACAAGGACGAAGGAAGAAGTAGACAGCACGGCGCTTACTCGCAACTACTCGTTTATTGAAAAAATTCACAGCATATCCACGGGGTGAATGATGATGAGTGGGCGAAGCTCCTGAGGGGAAATCATCGGGGGGAAATCATCGAGGGGAAATCATCGGTGGGCATGGAAGCGCGACCACGATGAGACGCTTACACGCATTCTTCTTCGTAATCCAGATTTTCGACGCCCTGGGCGGATCTTGGGGTGGTCTTGCTGTTCCTGCGGTCATCTCCAACGGGTCCACAGCCAAGGTTTCGACTTCACTTCAAGCCCAAAGGACAACATTCAGCGTTCCCGTGGAGCAAGTTTTCAACAACAGCAGTGCGCACCTTGCCCATGTTTTCGACTGCATCGCCTCCGATCATCAGTGCGCAGCCGCAACTTTATCGCTGATGCCTGCGGCGAGTTCCTTAAAGCTTGGGACGGCGCACAGCCTGATCAGTGGGCATGGAAGCGCGACCACGATGAGACGCTTACACGCATTCTTCTTCGTAATCCAGGTTAGTGGCCATTACCAACTGAAATGCACTTGTTTTAAGTCTGATGATGTCTTTGTAGTCGTGCTTCCATGCCCCGAAGCCTTGTTAGAACCGTTTTGTTCTCTGTTCTTGCTTTTGTGTGGGGGTGTTGAGAGCAACCCCGGTCCCGATGATGTACTTCACGAGGTCCTAAAAACCGTTCAAGTTATGAATGAGCGTACTATCAGAATGAAAAGTGTCCAAAGCACAATGGCGGATTCTATTGCAGAATTAAAAGAACAACATAGTACGGTTTTCGAGGCGATATCCGACATGAAAATAAGACTAGAGAACGTGGAAGCTCAGACAGCTATGCTAGAAAAGTGGCAATCCGATCTTAGTGAAGTTCGCGAAAGTGTCAGCCGTATCGAAAAAGACACGCACAGCCTCCGGACACGGCTAGATGACGCAGAAGACCGCTCTCGCCGCGACAACCTCATTTTTCATGGCCTACCGGATGTTGCCAAGGAATCCGGCGAAGAATCAGAAGAAAAAATCTTATCACTGTTTAAAAACACCCTAAAACTAAACATACCAGAAGACAGAATATCACGCGCCCACAGAATCGGTCAATTCACATCGGAAAAATGTCGACCAATCATTGTCAAATTTTCCACTTCAAAGACGAAGGAACTTGTTCTGTCTAAACGTGCACTTCTTAAGGATAGTGACGTTGCCATGAACGAAGATTTTTGCTTGGCAACCTGAAATGCGAGGAAAAAATTGACTGAATATGGCAAAGAGCAAAATGTTTCTTTTAAACTTCGTCATAACAAACTTGTCATGAACGGCAAACGATACGGGTACAGTCCAGATAATGACTCTGTTTATGAAATAGGCCCTGCTGGTCCAACCCTTCGCTCTGGCTGCGTACTCGAGGCAAATGAATAGGGAAACGAGAGGGGTGGTGCTTGCGTTTTCAAACAACAGTTTCTTTCAATCCTTTACACTAACATTCGCAGTTTATTCCGCAAAAGAGACGATCTAAGTGCAATAATTAATGACTGTAGCGCCGATATAATCGCTTTAATGGAGACTTGGTTGGCAAGTAAAATATCTAATACAGAGTTATTTAGCTGTAAGGATAGGTATTTGATTTATCGCAGTGATCGATGCGATAGAACTGGTGGTGGTGTGTTGCTAGCTGTTAAAGAATGTTATGAATGTTTCCGTATATCCATCTCTTCTGAACTCGAAGCAATGTGGTGCTGTGTGAAAGTGAATTTTAAGAAAATGATTATAGGTGTTATTTATCGCTCACCCTCAACTGATTCATCATTTAATGATGCGTTGCACGACTTATTAAACGCTATCACGGTTCAATACCCCGGAATAGGAATTCTTTTGATGGGTGACTTTAACTTTGCTAACATTGTATGGTCCGCATCATGTCCGTTTTCTGATCCTTTTTCTTCCGAGGCTAGCAATTTCATCACTGTTTGTTCGGACTTCGGCTTGTCGCAGCTTGTTATCAACCCTACACGTGTTACACAGAATTCGTCATCCCTTCTAGACCTAATACTTACGTCATCACCTGATATTTGATTGATGATTTGATTGTGGGGTTTAACGCGCCGACGCAACGCAGGTGATGAGGCGCGCCGTAGTGGAGGGCTCCGGATTAATTTTGACCACCTGGGGATCTTTATCGTGCGCCGAAATCTCGTACACACGGGCGTTTTTGCTTTTCGCCTCCATCAGAAAAGCGGCCGCCGCGGCCGGGAATCGAACCCGCGACCTCGTGCTCAGTAGCGCAACGCCTTAGCCACTGAGCCACCGCGGCGGGTGTCATCACCTGATATCGTTTCAACCATAACGCACTTGCCTGGTTTAAGTGACCATGATGTACTGCAATTTTCGCTTATTTTCCCCCGTTCGGTATCACAAAAAGGTTTCAAAAAGATTGGAGATTATAGCAAAGCTAACTATTCAGCGATAAAGAGTGAACTGGCCGGTTTTCTTGACATATTTTTGTCTGATCATCTCGAACGTTCAATTGAAGTTAACTGGAACATGTTTAAAAACAAAATAAACGAGCTAATTAATCGGCACGTTCCTCTCAGGCGCGTATTTAATAACAAAAAGGCACCCTGGTTCAACCGAAATTTGTTACGTCTCTCTAACAAAAAGAAACGGCTTTTCCGGAATACAAAGCATTCATGCAATGCCGCACACCGGTTAGCCTACAAGGCAGCTGGGGCAGCCTATTCACTTGCCTTAAAAGTAGCTAAATCGACCTTTTATAAAACCACACTACCGAATATTCTTAAAACAAACCCTAAGCGTTTTTTGGACAATTGTTAAAGGCAAAAAGACTGACAAAATTTCTTTGGCTACACCTTCAGGTGAATTTATTCCAGGCAGCTTATGTTCTGAAGTGCTCAATAACACGTTTGCCCATTCATTCTCGTCGCCCATAAACACCGACATTCGTCCCGAGCTGGAGCCTAGAAATCATTTTCAAATGGATCCAATAGTTTTTTTCCTATGCTGGCCTTAAAGCAATAATTGATAATTTAAAGCTAACTTCGTCTTGCGGAATTGACGGAATTAACAAGTTTTTGAAAAATACGAGTGCAAATTGTTCCATAATTTTACAATGCTTATTTTCTCAATCCTATAATTCTGGTACTTTGCCCAAAGACTGGAAAACTGGAAAAATAGTACCTCTTTACAAATGCGGTGATGCTAATAACCCATCAAATTACAGACCGATAACTTTAACCTCTGTTCCAAGCAAAAATAATGGAACACGTCATTTTTTCACATCTGGTAAAATTTCTGGAAGAAAATTGTTTCTTTTCCTTAAATCAGCACGGATTCCGAAAAGGTTTCTCCTGTGAGACACAGCTCCTAAAACTTACTAATGACTTACATGTTTGCCTCGACTCTGGTTATTCGGTTGATTGTATATTTCTCGATTTGCCAAGGCTTTCGATAAAGTTAACCACTCACTCCTCCTGTACAAAATGAGCGCGCTAAATATTGACCCCACACTCCTTAATTGGGTACGCCACTTTCTCAAATCACGCGTCCAATTCGTTACGGCAAATGACATTGACTCACCTCTAATTCCAGTTGATTCTGGCGTTCCCCAAGGGTCTGTCTTGGGTCCGTTATTGTTTTTAATTTACGTTAATGACCTGCCTCACAACATATCCTCTCAAATATGCCTCTTTACTGACGACTGCGTGATCTACCGTAAAGTTTCAAATGATACCGACACCTTATCCATCCAAGCAGACCTCAACAACATTTCCCAGTGGTGTCGCGTATGGAAAATGGACCTCAATACTAACAAGTGTAAATCCATGCGTGTTTCCCGTACTAACTTGGAGTGCGCAAGGTATTACCTCAACAACAATTGCCTAGAATCAGTCAAATCTTACCGTTACCTGGGCGTCCACATTACTAACACCCTTTCATGGAAACCACATGTAGAATACATAACGGCCAAGGCTAATCGCACTTTAGGATACCTCAAAAGAAATTTTTACTTAGCTCCGTTATCATTAAAATTACTGCTGTTCACCACGTACGTTCGTCCACAGTTAGAGTATGCATCTTCAATATGGGATCCAGGCCATGCTACACTAACACACGCAGTCGAAGCCATACAAAACCGTTCAGCTCGTTTCATCTTGGCTAACTATCATCGTACAGCTAGCGTAACTGTCACGAAGGCGACTTTACATCTTCCATTGCTTGCTACCCGCCGGAAGCAGTCTCGAATTCTCCTCTTCCACAAAATATTCTATCAAAATCCTTCTTTGCGTTCCCTTTGGATTGAACCTGCACGATTCATATCATCTCGACGCGATCATTTACAAAAGGTCAACGTGCCTCGCTGTAACACGTCAGCATACCAACAGTCCTTCTTTCCCAGAACCAGCAATGAGTGGAATTGTCTACCAGCCGCCCTAACAAGCATAGCCGACGCCATACTATTCAAAAATGCATTGTCAAACCTGGTTTAGTTGTTTCATGTAAATGCATTTCTATGTTTCTTATTTATTTTCTCTCTTGCTGTCGATATTTTTAAATGTTGCATCTGCTTCCTTGTATACTTTTGTGTATATTTATTGTATCCTTGCCCCTCCCCTCTGCAATGTACTTCAATGTACCCTGAGGGTATTATCAATAAATAAATAAATAAATAAAAACCGTGACTCTTCAGTGAAAGTTCGCCCACTACATCTGTGTCCGAACGTAACGTCTAGAAAGTCTCGCTTAAACCGCGCGTCGGCACCTTGGGGCTGAGCTCGCCTGATGCGTTTTGCAGACGCCTCACGAGCTCTCACTGCATCGGGGTCTGCCTGCCGATACGCGCGCTTTCTCGCCGCTTCCCGTTCTCTGACGTTTTGGAGATCCTCTTCGCGCCGCAGCCGTGCCGCTTCGCGTACGGCAGGGTCCTCGCGCCGTTGCCGTGACGCTTGGGCCTCTCGTTCTCGAACGCTGGGATCTTGGCGGCGTCGTCGCGCAGCCAGACGACACGCTTCGGCCTCCCGCTCTCGTACGGCAGGATCTTGGCGGCGGCGTCGCGCAGCTTCACGGAGCGCTTCTGCCTCGCGGGCTCGCACATCTGCAGCCTTATCCATCTTGCGACTCCGAGCGCGCGCCAACAGCGAACGGATTTTATTACAACGCTCCCCGCCATCTAGTAAACAATCCAATAACTAAACTAGAGGTAGCCACGCCATCTAGTAAACAATCCAAGCGCATCTTTTCATCATATACAAGTACCGCCATCTAGTAAACAATCCAAGAACTAAACTAGAGGTAGCCACGCCATCTAGTAAACAATCCAAGAACTAAACTAGAGGTGGCTACATACATACGTCGAGGATGGACAGACCCACGCCCTAAGGAGCTTCGCCCCTAAAACATGCAAATATATACCATCCAGAGTACACGTGGTCGGATTCCCTCCCCCATTATACACACCATTACAAGACTTAACAGCGGTCGAGGCACATGCGGCAGAAAATGAACATGTTCAGAAATGAACACATACCAACTAGCCCAACTTTCCATTCTTCTGCCATGTTGTCGGCTGTAAAATGCCCCAGATAAGCCTACCAGGACGGCTTGGAATCGCAGCAATCACTATCCGAGGCTACGCAGTGGATGAACGACCTCCGTGTCGCCGCAGACGTTCAAATGCCATGCGCCTTCTTTGGAGCTTGCCTCACTCATGCTTGTATTGCAAAAAGCGTGCCTGCACCAGGCCAAGGGTCTACTGATTCTGGCCTCTGTCCACTGCCCGCAAGCAGTCGGTACTTAGGGCAACAGCACTCCAACGAGAACTCGATGGCGCGCCAGTGTCAGTCTGCGCACGTTCTGCGAACTCGCTCGTGGAGCAATGAACGTTACGGCCCAAAAATGGTGAATTCAGTATAGAAAACCTCGGCCGAAAACGAAGAAGTCAACTTACAAAAAAAGAAGATGTACCCTCGGGGATTCGAACTTGTAACTTGCAAAATAACATACTTACAGTTCCATACCACTCGGCCACGAGACAGCGCTGCCAGCCATGGAAATATAAAGTATATAATGTATAACCAGCTTATATGTTTATTTAGTTTTAGCATTTCAAGCAGCTTAGATGACTATTTGCTGTGTAGCGTTCGTGCAGTAAGCGTACCCCAAATTTCCGCAATATCTCACGTCTTGCAATTGCATTTCTTAGACGGAGACGGAAAAGCGTTCGCAGATGTGTGGTCGTGCTGCTGACCGTTGTGCTTATTCACCCAGCGCAACCTGCACCCTAATTTTACGCTGCGCAGTTAAAGTTTCAGTCTATTTTATTTCCTTAGTACCTATATTAACTTCGCTGACTCTTCTCCCGCCTTCAATTGGCCTTAGATTTTCCTACTAGCGTACCAGTCAGCGAAGCGTCGCATGTGCGCTTGTGCAGCGCTTGTGTGGAGCTACCTGCACTTGGAACTTCATACAGTGTACAAACTAACAAACTAAAGAAAGGCACATTCTTTAATTCACAAACGTGTCTTGGCTTAGTTTCAACTGAGCGAACAAATTGCGACGACCCGTCGGCGGCCGGCGGACTAAACGCTGGGCCGACTGACTCTGTTGGAAGGTCGGCGAGCCATGCAGAAGCGCAGTCAAGTCAAGTCTTTTTTTCCTGACGTCACACGACAACGCCACAGAAAATGGGCGAGGATGCAGAGAGGAGGACAGCATTTCCGAAGATTTTTCTACTGAATAAATTCGCGTAAACGCACCCAGAGTGGTCGAAACATGGCCTAGGGACTCCAGACTACAATGTGGGCGAGTAATCCCGCAATGTTTGCAAATCACTTCAGTGTCCCTTTAAAAGGTATTTAAAAACCTGCCCCCGTAAAAAAAAAAACAATAATGTGCAATCTTTTTTATTCCCTTATGCGATTTTTGCATAACGCTTTGAAACAGATAGAGTTGTTTGGACACGTATGGTGCTGCGACTTTTCATGGCGCCAACTTTCAGACTTCAGAAATTTTAGCGGAAAATTACAATCTTCCGCCTTTTTTAGAAATTTCTTGCGGTTACCCCAGCATATAAAACGCTGGCTTTTATTTGACCTAGAAGACATACACTCCACTAGAAATCGGTTGTCAAAACAGTTGGAAAAAAGTGCCCATTTCACGGTGGCCGTTAGCTTGCGTACGACTGTGCCGGCAAGCCTGGACGTCGTCGCAGTGAATGTACGTAGTAGACTGAATTCACGAGGCGGCACCTTGAAAAGGCCGCAAAGACGGTGATAAGCGCGACAGCTGCGAGAGCAATGGCCCGTTTTTCGCAGCCTGTTGGTGGCACGCTTGACCTCGGTTTTCCCTTTCCCTCACATAGATGCCCGCTGAGGGAATGCCATGCGTCGCGGTTCCTCGAGAAGAACGAAAAACGGGAATTAACGCCGCCGGCTCCTGAGCAAAATGTCCAATAAAAAATTTGATTCAAGCCTTTATTGGAGGGAATTTCCCATGCCCGGTAGGGGAAGGGAATGGAAGGGAAGGGATGGGGGAGTAGTCGAAGTAATTCGTAAAACAATGAAATCTCTGTCTGAGCACTCATTTTTCGCCATGTCCATGGTTTTAAGGATCTTCTTGGGATGGGCAATCTCACCGCACTACACTAATCTGACAAGGCCACTCCGTATAGTATAATTGCCTACCGCTTTCGGAAAATCGATGTCGTCGTTATTTGAAGAATGTAGAGGGCCCGTGTCTGGAGGGACTTCATGGAACAATTCCTGTCGTTGGAGCGCGAAATGAGCTACACACCCACGTGAGGTGGTGAAGGTCCGCCGATATGTTCTGGTGGCAGTACGAGCGATGCGGGGGTGGGTGCCCATTCGGATGGTGCCATTTTCGGGTAATGGACGGCGTGTAGGCACTGTTGCGAATGCTTTTGTTGATTACCTTTTCGGCTACCCAGGATATTTGTAGGCTGCGTGGAAGATACCCCTTCGGACTTTAATGTAATAGGGTCTTTTTGCGTAGAACGCGCTGAGCATCCAATTCGAGGCGTGGGTTCGTACAAGGCGAAAATAACAAAAAACAAAACAAAAGGAACACTAGCAAATCTTTCGAGCGCAATGCCCGATTTTCAGTTGCCTGGGCTTTTCACTAGCGGCACTTACCTTTTCTTAAGTTCTTTAGTTTGAGGGAGACAATTCATCCGCGGTGCCACGTGGGATGCCACTTTTTGATTTTGCTGAAAATTAAAACATAAGAAAAGAAATAGATAGCACTGTGGGTAACAAAACACCATTGCCGCGCGGATGTACTTACCTTGAAATTGCTGCACATTTCCTGCAGGTCCGTAATTTTGCTCCGACGGACGACCGTACGCGCCGACGACAAAAAATGGCGCCGGCGACGAGCGCCACCGGTACAACAACCCGACTCAAGCAACTATGGTTGAATGAATGAGACCATAACCGTAGTGTGCCAGCTAAAAACCAGGGACCTTTTGTGACGGGAGACAGATTCTTGAGCCATGAATCGTCTAGCATTTTCACCTGTTCCTCCTAACATTCCCTACTGAACCACATGTCATTAGCACGCCCTTCCAATTGGCGCGAGTAGTCAGGCCCCAGCCACGCGACGTTCCCTGATTGGCGCGCGGTTTCCTACGCGTGCGTGTCGAGCGTAAATTTCTACCCCATGCATAAACCACCGCCGGTACGAACTCGTCTATGCGGGCGTCTACAAAATGCGTGCGCCGCTCGCCGCATGAATCGCGTGCCAAAACGCGGCATACGCTTCAGCCTTAAAGGGGCCATGAAGACAAAATATGTTTTGTTCATTTAAAATATCGTTTCGCTAGAACAACACTGGCGCTACTTTTAACGCAAACTTTACTCAAACGAGTTATACAATGAGGAAAACAGAGGACAGGCATGCGACTAACCAGCTACTTATCCGCACTTAAGCGCGAGACACATGCACGATGGAGCGGTCCGATGCGACGCACGATTAGTCGGAAATATGGCTGCCGCGACTAGCTGCACGCGTGAATTTGAGACAGATGCGCGTGTGCGGTGCATCTTCAACATCGCTCCGCCCACTGTTTTCGCTCCATGGTTTCCTCTCTGTTTCGGCGCATGCACCCCGGCCAATTTAGATAGGTGCATAGAAATCCGAGACGGAGAAGAAAATATTTATCAACTTCAAGTAAAGATAAATAGTGCTGTAGGTTATACCACGGCCGCTCGATGGAAACAAGTTCTTGTTTCCATCGAGCGGCCGTGGTTATACACTGCATTTTATATGTTCAGCAAGGCGGTGTGAGAACGTTTAGCACCGACGATTTCGCTCGTCAATGCCGTTGGTGCCGCTGGCAACATGCGTCTACTTGGTGCCTGCGTTGTCACTGTTCATGGACGATGCGTGCCGCGTTTTCTATCTTCTGCCGTTACTCTGAGGTGTTCGCTGGAGCTTTTCGTTATTGTTACCTTCGCGCTGCCGTGAGCCATCTAACCCACAGACACAAACCACTTCCCGAAAAAAATTGGCAAGGCATAAAAAAAATTGTGCACCCCAATTCGTCTAACGACGACAATGGTCGAACGCGAAGCTTTCTCGTGATAGATTCTTTGGTTGGCCAATCCTCCAACTGCGAGAATGTGCTACTGTAGAGGTACGCATTACTTTTCTGGAATACCCACAGCAAATCTCGGGTGTGCAATCCGTAGGCCTAACGTTTGGGTTTGGGGTGTACGACGTGAATCGGCGCCTGCTGCTTGGCGTTCGCTTCGACCATGTCGAAATCTAGCATTCCACTTCCGGGCACCGCTGTGAACGGTTGTGTAACCATGAGCTCGCACCGAGCGGCGATAGCGGCCGAAGCCAGCCGCGGAAATAGGAGCGAGGGAAATGAAGAACAGGATTATCAGATTATCTTGCCGACGCTGCCTACCGGACGGGTTGTGTTAAACACAGTTTTTCTTCACGCCGACGTAAAGGGAAGACCATACCGTGTCGAGGGCTTCAGGGACGCTCTGGCCCAGCATGGTGCGCTGCCCGAGGTTATATCCTTGGACGCGTACCAAATCAACCATGTCTGGGCAGAGACCTTCAAGAACGCCGACGCAACTACGAAGATGCTGGCCGCTACCGAGATGGTGGTGAAGGGGCGTCGCTGTCTCGTGACTGGCCCGCAGAACCAGGAGGTGAAGCTCAAGCTCCACTGGCTGTTGTACGGGGTGGCGGACGAAGACATTCGCTCCACGTTTTCACCCTATGGCAGTGTCAGCGAGGTGACCAGAGAGCGGTAGCGTGTTGCGGGTGTCAACGAGAAAACGTCGACGACGAGGACTGCGCTACTCAAGCTCAAGTCCTGGCTCAAGCTAGGCGACCTGCCCCACCAAGTTCGCGTCGCCGGGGAGCTAGCCCTCGTCGTGGCACCCGGGTGGCCTATGCAGTGCCTCCGTTGTCACGGCGAAGGCCACGTCAGACGTGAGTGTAAGGTGCCGAGGTGCTCCCGGCGCAGACGGTTCGGCCACACTGACACCCACTGTGAGCGCTCGTACGCGAGCGTTCTGGGACCCGCTGGCACTAATGCGGCCACCGAGTATCATGGACGCGGCGGAGGCTGCGGAAGCTGCCAAGGGGTCCGGGGGCCTGGGGCCGGAGGAGGCAGCCGCTGGGACAACGGACGTGGCCATCGCGGCAGCAGGGGGCGGCGACAGCGGCGCCACGGGGAAGCCGGTTGATTCGGGGGACCTGTCGAAAGACGGCGCCATCCGAACGGACGACCACCTAACGGCAAGTCAGAACCCCGATGCCATGGAAGTGACCGGGATTCCTGCACCCAAGCGGGCCCACGTCGACGTTGCCGAGGGTGACGCAAACGACCTCAGCCCAGGCCGACGAGCCGCCGATGAAGGCGACGCCAGGGCGTCGATCGACGTCGCGGCTCAAGACAAATGTATCGGAGCGCAGAACGACAGGGGTGCCGGTAACGGCCCCAAAGCACCTAGAGGACCCGGGGCCCAAAGGCGTCTCCTAACTGCGCACTGGACGTGAGAGATAAGCACCATGTCCCCGGTTTCTAGTCTGTGAGGGTGGAATTAATAAAGCCTTGTGAGTCACTGAACCTTGCAACCCTAAGCGTCCGAGGTCTTTCGGGTAAGCGACGGCAGAGCCAGGTGTATCGCCTGTTGGCTGACCTGGGCGTGGATGTACTGGCGGTTCAGGAGACGAAAGTGAAGGGGGATGATGATATCGGGGACATGGTGTGACGTTTCACGTCGCGGTATTTTGTATGTGTAAGCCATGCAGTTGGCCTCTCCGCTGGCTGCCTTTTGTTGGTCAAAAAACTGCCGGGCCATGTTGTTCTACATGTCTTCTCCGGTTTATCGGGCAGGCTTGTGATTGTTGACGTGGTGTTTGCTGAAGTGCAGTGGCGATTTATCTGTTTGTATGCGCCGAATGACGCTAAATAAAGAACTGCATTTTTCAGCAACGTACGGCCTTATCCATCGGCAGAAAAGCGACTAGTCGTGTTAGGTGACTTTAACTGCGTCTTGTCATCGCGCGACAAGGCTAGCACCACGCCTTTTCGAGATGAGAGTACTGCACTGTTGTCTGACGTAATAGATTATTTTGGATTAGTGGACGTGGGGGAACGCTTAGAATGCGAACGTGATGTGAAATTCACGCATTTTCAGGCAGTTAGCCATGTCAGACTGGATAGGGTGTGTGTAACAACCGACTTGATTGGGAAATGCGAAGCGTACACCGTAAAACCCGTATCCTTTTCTGATCACTGCTTGGTTGTGTACAATCTAGGATTTAAAAAACAGACCAACCCCTTTAAGTGGGACCTATGGAAGTTAAACGACAAGTTGCTTCTAGACGGGGACTTTGTGGAAACAGTGAACAATAAAATACGGGAATTAAAGGGGGGTAGAATCTGCGAACGGTGGGAGGAGTGCAAACAGGACGTGAAACCGAGAAACATACATACATACATGCATACATAGCATGCATACATACATGCTACATACATACATGCTACATACATACATGCATACATACATACATGCATACATACATGCATACATACATGCATACATACATACATACATACATACATACATCATGCATGCATGCATGCATGCTACATACATACATACATACATACATACATACATACATACATACATACATACATACCTACATACATACATACATACATACATACATACATACATACATACATAGCATACATACAGGCATACATGCTGCATACATACCTGCACAGCATACATACATACATACATACATACATACATACATACCATACATACATACATACATACATACATACTACTGCATACATAGCATACATACATACATACATACATACATACATACCATACATCATACATACGCATACATACATACATGCATACATACATGCAGTCATGCATACATGCATACATAGCATACATACATACATACATACATCATCATACATACATACATACATCATACATACATACATCATACATAATACATACATACATACATACATCAACATACATACATCATACATACATACAATACATACATACATACATACACATACATACACATACCCTACATACATACTACATACACATACATACTACATACATACATACACTACACATACATACATACATACATACATACAACATACATACATACATAAACATACATACATGACAACATACATACACATCACATACATACATACATCAAACATACAAACATACATACATACATACATACATACATACATACATACAGACATACAACATACAACATACATACATACAACTACATACATACATACAATACAACATACATACAACATACACACATACAACATACATACATACATACATACATACATACATACATCAACATACATACAAAAAAACATACATACATAAACATACAATGCAACATACATACAACATACATACATACATACATACAACATACATACATACATACATACATACATACATAACATACATACACATACATACATACATACATACATACAATACATACATACATACATACATACATACATACATACACTACATACTACATACATACACATACATACATACATACATACATACAACATACATACATACATACATACATACATACATACATACATACATACATACATACATACATAC
Organism: Haemaphysalis longicornis; assembly: GCA_013339765.2. Taxonomy (NCBI): domain Eukaryota; kingdom Metazoa; phylum Arthropoda; class Arachnida; order Ixodida; family Ixodidae; genus Haemaphysalis; species Haemaphysalis longicornis. The sequence goes on along the minus strand of CM023448.1, from coordinate 131,677,754 downwards.
ATACGGCATTCACAGACAGGCATTGCCGTTATTTATGCGCAGAAGGGATGCATGTACAGGGGATGGCTCTATAAAACTGGGGCCGCCGCCAACTGTACGGCTCCAACATGCAAAGAAGTGCTTCCGTCATCTGTCAAGCGACACGAATAAGCAAATTTATGAAGCCTGGACCCCCTTCCGTATCTGTCAAGCGCCTCCAAGGCAGTATCAAAGCAACAGCAAGAAGGGAAGCCCATGAGCAGCGCGGGCGCATACGACAGCGCGCGGTCGCCTGGCTCGGTCTCCAGCGAGGCGCGCTCCAGTAGCAGCACAACGTTGGCGAATAACACAGGGGCCTTTCTTTGCCGCATAATTCAATTAGGGCTTCCTTCTCGGACGGGCCAGTGGCTATAGCCTCTGGAAGAGGAAGCCGTCAGCCGAGGGGCTGCCGGCAGCTTCATGCGGCTCAATGTGGGAAATTTTTGGCCGTTGCGTTTGCTGCTGACCGTGCAACGCTCGCTTCAGATCTGTCGGTTTGCATAACGATGCAAGCCGAACCGTTCACTTCAGATTTATATTTACGTTAGCTGTAATCTAGTTCATGCGCAATAGAGTAGCAAAGATGTTATTTCGAGAACTCGGGCTTGAACCGCTCCTCCGAGAACTAGAATCCGAATGAGAATGAGAATCAGATTCCTTGTGACTGACATTTTGCATCTACGTATACACTATGGAAGTTTAAATCGACCTACATCTTTTCTTGTGTGAGGGGTTTGTATCCCTCAAATTTGTCAGTTTTTCTTTCCGCACATCATCGGGGTTGGACGTGCGATAGCCCTCCCTGGGATAGTTTGACGCGAAAGTGCGAAAAAGGGCCGAAGTGTTTTCCCTCCTGTGTCCGGCTCACTTCTGCTATTGACGTGTGTTAATGACATGTGTCAGATATCAGATTAACTTGCCTGTTGGAGCAGGCAGAGCAAAGGCAATGGAACCGAGTCTTAATTGGAATTAGAGTGGAACTTTTGGTTGATTAGTTCATTTCCTGAAGTTTTATTTAGCAGCAAGCGGTTGTTATCCGTGCGTTCACGCCGATTCCCTATGAATCAAACATAAATACGTTCAAAACAGAGATCCCACTTGAAACAAAGCAATAACAGCAAAAACACTGACACCAGAAACATTTTCCGTAGATATCTAATCGTGCCCGGGAATATTGTTGATGTTATTGTTCAACTTATCAAATATACGTGAGGTATTTCAAAACTAAAAAGTCGTAAAGCATGCACCCGAGATGAAGGTTTTGCGGCGCAATTCCCCGAAGCATTACTAACCCGTGTTTGAAATGAAAGAATGCAGTCGTAGCAAATATTGTCACGAACCAAAGACGACGCAGTTGTCTTCAAGGAAAACAAGTTTATTGGAGAGAACTTGTGCTCCCCTAACAACTCAGAATACACAAGCGGCGAAGCAGCAGCCAACAAAGTGACGTACGCAAGCGAGCGTTGGCGATCGGAAAACCACGGCGTCTGCTCTGCAGGCTTTTATCTTTCGGCGCGACTGTTTCTTGAACCGTCGATTTACATCTAGAACATTGTAGATCAAAGAAGATTATTCGAGGCTAGTGACCGTGCGCTACCCTTGGGACACAGATAACACAGCCGGGCGCGGCCGGGCAGTAAAAACAAAACATAACAAAAAAACCCAATGCCTAGTTCGCGGCAATATATAGAAAGCACTTCTTATAAGTAGTGAATGCGAAAGCATTAAAGTGACGCTCAAGCGCTTTCCAAAAAAAAAATTGAGTCAGATGCAGGTTTACATAGTTCTCGCACGCCGACTCAGAATATCACATTGAAATTTAGCGTACATGAGTCGAACCGTCATTTATCTTTTAAAACGCGCTTTTCCGTTTGAAAGAGGCGCGCACTTGTCTTTCACGCCTCTTATTAAGTTAGTCGCGCCCGTCATGACGTCTAAGGAGGACACCCTTCGACCGCGCTGGCTGTGGGAGGCATTGGAAACGGTCGCGCCGTAGCGGCGCTTGCCTTTTCCGCGACTTGGCTTGCAGTTCAGTGTTTGCACGTGACTGCAATTTCATTTTCGCGACCTGTTGGTTCAAGTACCTAAGAGCCTGAATTTGATTTATGCGACCGATAACCGCAAAGCAGGGACTCTAGGGCTGGACAGTTTCGTTAGAGCGTGTCTAAACTGGAAACCTGCAGCAGCATTTATATTGCTTAGGTTAACATTAGGTACTGCCTCAACTGTTTATTAATATACAAGCAACCAATTATGAGCCAGCTGAACAATGTACCAGCGAAAAGAGGGCACGTGCCCTGCGCGAAAGTATAGCGTTGTATACGCGGGACAGTACTTGTGTTACCGGTACATGCATAAGCCAATAAACATACTCTGCTGCCCCATTTCTTTTGTTCCTTGTGTCCCCCTCCCTGCCAACCGTCCCTGTTTGACTCGCATTTATCCTTGAAATCATGTAGCATATGGCGGTGCCTCCGCAACATTAGCGATTCTGTGGGGCTCGATTTTCGCATTTTCGTTGCGCATTCTGCTATCATAATACGGCCACTTCATTATACCAAACCAGCCTGATAACGCAGCCGGATTGTAGCTACGTTAATAAAGCGAACCTGTCAGCCTCTCACTGATGTCGTCTGTAGTCCAACCAAAACGCACTGCAGGAATCCCTACTCTCTCGGACGATGACGATCGCGGGTGAAAGAAGAAAAATTAAACACCGCTTCCTGTGGTTGGAATCTAACCAGGGTCCTTCGCGCTATGAAGCCGACGTCTATCTGATTGCGCCCTGCGCCACACCGACATGCTCGAAGCCGTTTGGATTTAGAGAGGGGTGCAAGAACGTGCAAAATTAGACAGAGAAATCATGCACCCCTCTGACGATGGTTGAGCGCTAGAGAAATCCATGGAATGCCCGTATCAGTAAAACACTAGAAAACACAATCTGAGCGCAGTAAACCGTCCCGAAAAAAAGAAAAAACCTTATGTGTAGAAGGTGGTGCGACGTGGGTCCGCTCGTTTCTGAGTTGGTTCGTTTGCTGTTGGACTTGGTTCTGGAAAGCTTCGCGTTACCCCATCGTTGTCATTTCGACGGAGCTGTAGTTTTGATAGCAATCGCCAAGGGTGCGCTGTAATAACGCGTTGGCCCGGAGTCACAATTGCTAGAGTTAGGCATTTAACGCTAGTCGGACAAAGGCCGTATACGCCCTTTTCTCTCCTAGTTTTTTTAGTCTCATCGTGATTTCTGGGCCCTTTTGCTTTGGGGTGTTTCCTATCAACGAATATCGCTGGGGAACAGGTGAGCTTCAGCGGCAACCAGTCCATGGCAGGTTATTATTGCAGGCGCACAGTATAAATGGCTACTAATATTTTTTGGAATTTTTTGCTCGTTTTTGAACACAGCTTTAAGCCCTGAAGCGAAAGAAAACCGACGCGTTTATAAATAGGTATTTCTTGAACAGATGGTGCCTTTTTTTTTTTTTTTTCTGGAACTGGGAAGTAACATCCCGGGCCAAAGTATGCCAGTATTCACGATCCATCCTGTCTCTAGCATTATATGTGAACATTTATGTCTGTCGCTGTCAAAAAACAAAAAAAAATGAAAAAAAACCTATTGGAGGATTTCACAAAACCTCCATGTCGATAGTATCATTCGCTATCATAAAGCACGGCCATTGCGGCTGTCGCTTCCTTACGTTATAAAACATTCCGGCATTGTGATACTACAGCGAAGCTTTCTTCGTCTCACTGATGACAGTGTCGTAACCAAAACGAACTGCAGGAAAGTCAACTTTACACAAAGGGACGGCACATGGAGACAATGATGATGAAACAAGAATAGCGCGCTTCCTGTGGTCGGAATCTAACCTGGATTCCTCCCGTTATCAGAAGCCGACGTCTATCCGGTTGCGCTATCACCGCACTCGGAGCGCTCAGCAGACATTTCCTTTGGGTTCGTTGGCTTTGGACTTGGGCAGTTTTCATTTCGGACGACGACGATGGTCTAACAACGACGATTTGTGGGGCGGGGCTCAGCTTCTTCGTGAGGGATTCGTTTGCTGTCGTCTGAGTTCGGACGTTGACTCGCAGACAGTCTGCACTTTGATCGTTGGCGCTTTGACTTTGACTCTCAAGTGGTTCCAACTTTGGTCGTTGACGCTTTGGCTTTGATTGCTGAGGCTTTGACTTGGAACTTTTCCTTTGGATTTTCGCATGCAAGAAACCGCGTTTCAACCATCGTCGTCGCCGCACGGAGGGGCTTCTGATTTTTCCGCTCAGGAACACGGCATAGTAACAAATGTCTGGTTTGGCGTTTATGCATACCTTGTAAAAATGAAAATTGTACAAATAAGTGCTATCGTCATCATCATCATCATCATCAACAACAACAACAACAGCAACAAAACCGAGTAGCATTCTCCTTGTTGTGGCGAACCCCTAGAGGAAAAACGTCGAATAGAGCGTGCCACAGGTGGCCGCTCTCACCGGAAGTCCAGCTATGACGTACTCCCGGCTGGTTTTCGCCTCCGCTTTTTGCTCTTCCGGCATCACGCGCGCAGATGTGGGCGCGTGATGCCGGACCCACTTTTGTTTGCTTATTCTGCAGGTTCTATTGCAGGTAGTGCAAAAATATTTCGTTCGCGGAAATATTCAATGTGTACTTGCTGCTGGTCAACTTTTCTTTTAGTTCTGAAATCTTTTCACTGTACCTTTAATGTCCAGTGGAACGCCACTGAGTGCTCCTTCTAATTTTGCACTGCGAGTAATGTCTTTTTCGAGTTTTCCTGTCGGGTATCTGCGGTATACTGACGCAGCGGCCACATTGCGCTCCTGCCCACGTTGCGGCCGCCGATGGTGTAGATCCTTCAGACTACATAGTGCACCGTACGCATTGTCCAGTATGCATATATAGAGCTACAGAAACCCAAGAAACCCCGTCCTGAACGCGCTGAGGGGCTGTCGTGAGATTGTCTTCCTGATGGCCCACTTTGGGTCTAGGACCACGTGGCCATCTTCTTTGCAGGCCACAGAGAAGAGCGTCCGTTCACAAGGCGCATCCTCGGAAACAAAACTACGCTTCAACTAAGCACCAGAAAACACCCGGGGCTGCCCAACGAGGTTGAACCGTCCCCTAGAAAGGTTGCACTGAGAAACGCGCTGACTCAATGAAGCATTCCCTGAAGATACTACAATGTAACTGCCGTAGTTTTACCGAAACCGGCTCCATACTTTCGAACCGCATTCTTCACATTTGATTGATTGATTGATTGATTGATTGATTGATTGATTGATTGATTGATTGATTGATTGATTGATTGATTGATTGATTGATTGATTGATTGATTGATTGATTGATTGATTGATTGATTGTAGGGTTTAACGCGCCGACGCAACGCAGGCGATGAGGCGCGCCGTAGTGGAGGGCTCCGGTTAATTCGACCACCTGGGGATCTTTAACGTGCGCCGAAATCTCGTACACACGGGCGTTTTTGCTTTTCGCCTCCATCAGAAAAGCGGCCGCCGCGGCTGGGAATCGAACCCGCGACCTCGTGCTCAGCGGCGCAACGCCTTAGCCACTGAGCCACTGCGGCGGGTTCTTCACATTTCACCCTTCTTATAATTATACTGAAGGAAACCCGGGCCACCCCGGGTCACCCCTGGAAAGCCGCAACCGCGGCCGCCTGAAGTTCCACCTCGTCGAGTAGCTGTGAATTCCTCCCGAATAAGGAGCGACTTTCCTGCTTGGAATGCCGAAGTTAGCCAATATTTCTTGTTCAGCTTGAAGAGTTTTCATAGCAAAATTTTCGCCGCTGTTTTTCACGTCTAACCACGGGTTGCCTGTTTATGCGTGCTTAGGGGGGGGGGGGGAGGTAGGAGGGCGTGCAAGAGCGCCTGCCCATTGTGCTGGGGGGAGATTTCAACATGGTCCTCTCACGGCTCGATGCGACTTGGCTGCTGGCCTCCGTGGTCGAGCGGTTTGGGTTGGTGTGTTACACAAACATGTAAGATGCCTATAGGACGCGGGAGGGACAGCCCCATATTCGTCCGCTCGAGTCCTTAAAAGTTTCATTCGTCTAATTGGCTAGAAAGTATACTCACCCACAAATTACAAAAACGTGTTTTGTTTCGTGCATTCCTTCGACTGCGCCCAGCTTCGCTAGTCATCTTTCTTTACAGAGTGAAAGGGAAGTGATTTTTAACAGCGGAGCTGTTGTGCAAACCGTAAGTTCGCCGTTGCAGGAAAAAATACTAATAAAATGCGAACGCTCGTGAGCGCGTGCCCCGCGGCGACCGCCGAGCGTCCCCGACACACGCAGTGGCTTTAGCAAAAAAAAAAAGTGGATAAAACCGGAGCGAGTAAATGCCCAGCGCTCGTGAGCGTGTGCCTCGCAGTGACCGCCATGTCCCCGGCTCGCGCAGTGGCTCGCAGTGGCGCGGTAGTCCCCGAAAACGTAACTAGAAAAAAAAACTATACCCGCTACTGCGCATGTAAAAAAAACAAAAAAAAAACTCCAGCGGTGTGCTAAAGGTGAATAAACACCCTGTTTGGGAGAGGTGGCCGCTGCCGCCACACTCTCTAGAAGTCTCTAGAAGACATGGCTACGAGTGTGCCACTCCTTCCCGAGACGACTTGCAGATCCTGCCACCGCTGCCTCGAGTCAATGACGAAGAGCTGGTCGAAGTCTACTATGCTGAAGATGGCTTTGCATCCACCCTTCGCCGCGAAAAAGACGACGACCTCTTCGATGCATATTACGACTATTACTAGCCCCGCAACTATGCAAATAAACAGTGATACTGCGACTTAACTATGTGTCCGCAATGCTCACCTGTACAAGAGCTCCGCCATTCAAGTCCTGCGCGTGTGTGCAAGCTTCCCCGAATTTTCTTTCCTCTTATTTTGAGCACACTCGTCACCTCCTCCGCCTTTATTTGCTTCCCTATCTTCTGCGTCTGTGCCTTTAAACAATTCAATAATGAATGGCCCGTGCTGTGACGTGGAGCCTCCACCGGGCAAGATTTCGGTAAGAGCCTGCAAGACAAGAGCCTCCACCGGGCAAGAAGACGGTCTGTTAGCTCAATTGGCCATTTAATGCTTTTACTTTTTCCCGCATCCTGTGCTACAGTCGACGTTGAGCGGCTGCTTCGATTAGCTGTTACAGCTCGTACATGTTAAAGTCTAAGTTTAAATGTCGGGATCACGCCTGCGGAAATTACACCTGAACTAAACGCGTTCTGCTGGGTGGGCTACGCCTTTACTTCGATACCTGCATTTGTTATGGGGCCGATGCGATCTGAACGCTAGCTCGCATCGAGCGAAATTAAAAAAAGCTACGGACGAACACCCCTAGGGACGAACCTACGACTCTGCGATATGTGGATCCTGCAAGAACAGTAATTCAGGCTTTAAAACGGTAAAAAAAAATTCCGGGCATCTGCCGTGTGTCCGCATGCGGTTATCAGACAGGGGCAGGCATACGTCCAGATATATTGGCAAAAAGTATTGGAGTTACCATTTTAAGTGAATTCGCAGAGTGTACACGAGTCGAATTGGATTTGTACGTGGGAAATGGTCTGGAGCAGGAACGGCATGCATTTAGTGTCCAAATTTTCAGTTGCGCCGAAATCATCGGCAATGACGTTACCTTCTTCCGTCTTCCCGGCCTTCGAACAAGCCAAAAAACTTGCATTTTACATCAGTGGAGCAGCCGGGGGTGAAACGTACTAGAACTGAAAACGGGGCAGGCAAAATTACGCGTCAAAACGGAGCATTTTATACATCCCAACGAATAGACAGTGCGAAATAGAGGGGGAAAAGTTACGACAATCTTGTTTACTTTCTTTAAAATTTCTCTTTCACGTAAGTAATTTTGTCGCTTTCGCACACGGCAATATATCGGCGGTGTTGCGGCGGAGTCGTGGCTGCTCGGGGGTGGCCAGAACGAAGTTTGTCCACACATGGTTTTGTCCGCTGGTCTCGCATTCGCGCACTCAGCTGGCACCTCCTCCGGAAACATCCAGACATACTTTATTGTGGCAAACGGAGGGAGACTGACCTTTACTTCGTAGCCGACAAAGTGCCACTCACGAAGCCACGACGGTGTTCCTGTTTGGGAGGGCGAGTTAGGGTTGCAGGGAGCGTGCGGCGTCATACCCGGACTTCTCGTCTGAGGAGGACGAGAAAATAGAAGGCAAGCGCACCTATCGCCAGGATGCCCCCGATCAGCAGAGTGATGACGACGGCCCGCAGGAGTCGACGCCGCCTCTTGACAACCTCCAGCATCGTCATGTGGTGGCCAGGCTGGACGGAAGGGCACAACGACAGGGAAGAAGTGAGCTAAAACGAATAGGCCAGTATCTCGGGGAACAGTAGGGGGGTAGGGGTACGAACATTTCCCACCCCGAAATTACGCGGTGATAGGAGTCCCGCACTCGACAAAACCTTTAAAAACGCTAAAGCCCGTACTACGTTGCGTTAAAACGATCCATTTTCGCACCTGCAGCATATTGCCAAATGTTTTGGACGACCGATTGTATGGACCGGCCAGACAGCTGGGAAACGTCACTGTTTCCCCGAGACATCCAGGCTGAAATAACTTGTTCAGAAGGAAAGCTGTTTCTATTTTTAAAAGGCCGAGGACGCTTCGCTTGCCACAGACGTAATTAAGTCTGAAGGCAACGTGTTTCTCAATGAAAAACCGTATCGCTCGAAAGGAATGTAGAAGGCATTTCGCATTTTGCAAATACATGCGATATTCGCGCCACCGAACTCGCGAAGGAAAAATGCACCATGCATACGGGCTTCAGAACGCTCATTTTTACCAGCCCTCAATTTCTTACGGCAGAACTTCATTTTTACTTGGCTTTCCAAAGGAAGCAGAAGAAATATAAAGGGAACTGCTGAAGGCCCCAAGGTGACGACAATACACGGGATTCATAGCACTTTGCGTTACTACAACTAGCTCTACAGAAAACACAGCTAATTGCTAAGAATATTACCACTGCTACTAGGACTGGTGATAATAGACTTTAATACGTGGCCCACAGCTGCACGTCAAGCAGTCACCAGTCCTCCACTTCAGAAAAAAACAGGTTGATGGGAAAGACTCAAGTACAAGAGCAGGTATGGTTGGGGCTCCAGTGGCGTGCAGAGGAGATCGGCTTCAACAAAAAGGTCAAAACTCTTACCAGAATGTTTGTGGAGGCCACGTACAAGGGATCGTGATCGAGTACGGGCACGACATTCACCACACACTGGGGTGCCTCTTCCTGCGACGACTCGGCCGTCTTTTCTTCGGGCGCCATTTCCCGCAGGCCCTTTGCTGTTGCCTGCACCCAAACATCCACGCGATGACGATGATTATAGGAACGTACCTTTAGATATGTCGCGAAAACCGTTCGGGAAGGATTGATCACAACATTTAGTGTTGTCTGGCAGGAAAACAAAACAACCAAGGAATAAAATAAGCGAATAAATGGAAAAAACAAATATCGCAATAATATTTAGAAAATACATAGCTCTGCAAGAAATGAAGGCGAAAATCCCTTCAAGTAGCCCTTCATCCTCTTCATGACCGAGGGAGTTCAAGAAAATGGAGAGCCGAAGTTGCAAGTGGGAGTAAAAGTCTTAGCACTGTCCACGCAGGGTGCTGCGAGTTTCAGCGTCAGCTAAAGTTACTATTTTTTTAATTTTTTGGGTCATTGAAATTGATTGGTTGAAACTGATCTAAATTGGAAGTTTTTTGAAACAGTTTGGTGGCGTCGACCGCGCGAAGCATTAGCAGGCTCGTAATGACAACCGACAGGTTACTTAGCGACGGCGGCGCAGCAGTATTGGTAGCGCTGCGGGCGAGCGAGGAGGAGGGCCCGTCACAACATTTTTTTTTTTATGAAATACAATGTACGACTTACTACAAGCAACAATTTTTGCGCCGCACGTCACGACGCACCGTCATGATCACCTCTAGCCGGGGAAGAACGAGTCGTTCTTCGCGCGCCCAGTGGTAGCCCGCACTCTATGAAGTCCCGGCTGTGGGCTTCACCACAACGCCCCAGAACGCCCATCGGTGTGACCAAATGGGGGAATTTGGCGACGGACGAGGCCCAGTACGCGATTAGAGTGAGTGAGTGAGTGAGTGAGTGAGTGAGTGAGTGAGTGAGTGAGTGAGTGAGTGAGTGAGTGAGTGAGTGAGTGAGTGAGTGAGTGAGTGAGTGAGTGAGTGAGTGAGTGAGACGCTAGACTGACAGGTCGGTGCTGGCCAGCTGGCCCGCCGGCTGCTCGTAGGCTGGTGAGGATTGGGGTCAAGGGATAGGGTTTGCTGACACTCCCATACCATGTGGTGCAGGGGGACATGATGGGAACAGAAATTACCGGTAGCGTAGTAGAGGGTGGGAACATAGCGTGGGGGAGAGTGCGTGGGGATACGAGTTCGTATGTAGCCGGCGTATACAGGTAGTCGCCTCAGCTCTGGATAGATGGGGTGTGGTGGTGGGAACTGTTGTTCGTGGCGGTACTGGGCGAGCGTTTCCGTGCTTGATGAAAGAGGAATAGGCTTGGGAGAGCGAAGGGACTGCGCGCCTTCGCCTTCTTGAGAAACGGCTTTGTGGGTATGAACGCGCGCAGCGGCGTGTGGCGCCTCGTTTCCCTCTAAGGACCTGGGGTCCAGATGATGTGAATTGTCGGGAGCTGGCACACACTTTGCATAATTTTGAGGGGCGCGGGAGATATGTGGCCTAGCAGGAAGTTGCGGCAGGCGGCTTCGGAATCTGTCATGAGAGTGAGGAATTTGCTCTTAGTGGTGGCGGCCAAAGCGATGGCAAGTTCTTCTGCTGCCTCAATAGATGTCGTGGGAACTGTAGCGGCCGTCAGGTCCGCATCGTTGGCGTCGGTGACGCTCACTGCATGGGCAGGTGGTTGGGGACGCGACGAGGCATCCGTGTACCAAGTGAAGGAGGAGTCCGGGAAGCGTTTCCTAAGTGCTCGTATCCGGGCTTCTCGTCGTGTCTTGTTATAGATTGGGTGCGTATTTTTTGGTATTTGTGCAACTTTGATTTAGTGTCTGATGACTAGAGGGGTTTGTTGCTTCTATTCGCAGGCCTGTAGCCGAGCCGGGTAAGTGTAGCCCTGCCGGTTGGCGTGAGCTTGAGCCGAGTGAATCGGGAGATGCGATTAGGTTCTTACAGGTCCTCCCATGTATTATGGACGCTGAGCTGCGTAAGTTTTCTAGTGGCTGTTTTTGGAGGTAGTCTAAGGGCAGCTTGTAGGCTTGACATATGGCGATGTTTAGTTTTTCCTTCTCCGTGATTTCAGGGCCAAGTAAGGTGTCCCGTACGTAACCCGGATGATGAGGATGGCGTGAATGATGCGCAAGCTGTCGGTTTATTGTAGCCCAAATGGTTGATGGGAGACTGGGGATGAGGTGCATGAGTTGGGTGAGAGTGCGTTGCAAGGGAAGTGTAGTCTGGGCACCTGAGCCATGTTTGGCATGTTGAGGCCTAGGATGCGTAGTGTGGGCAGTGGCGGTCCCAAAGAGGGGGGGGGGGGGGGGGGGGGGCGATCGCCCCCACCTCCCCCCAAAGAGGTCCTCAGCTTCTTATTTTTTGTTTTTCTTTAAGAATTTCACTTGCGCGAGGTTAAATCTCACTTGTGCGAGGCCGCAAACGTGTTGCGACCGTCAGAAATGCGGGCTCGAGCCAGCCGTTGCACTACCTAAGGGGCGCCAAACACCACTGTGTCGCTAAGTGATTTGTGCGAAGCGGTTTACACCGCATACGCGCACACGCCTGCATGGTTATCACCTCCTCGGCAGAATTGGCGCAAGGACTGTAGCGGTTCTTTATTCCCCCCCCCCCCCCCAAAAAAAAAAAATCGCCCCCCCCCCCCCCCAAAAAAAAAATTAATCTCTGGGACCGCTACTGAGTGTGGGAGATGGGGGACGGGTTGGTCATTAATGGTGAATTCTGGATCAGGTATGGGATCTGGATATTTCTTGTAAGTTCTTTTGCTCAGGGTTAAAAGAGCAGATTTTGGGGGGCGCACTGGAGTCCTCGGGATTGCAGATGTTGTTCGGTCATTTGGATGTCTGCTTGAAGTGCGTCTTTCTGGTCGCACAGAGATCCAGTGGAGACCCAGACCTTTAGGTCGTCCGTGATATAGCATCGCGTAGGTCTGGGATGACTTCTAATAGGGGGTGGGAGGAGTCTTTCATCCTGATGTTGAAGAGTAAGGGGGATACTACCGACGCTAGTGGAGTGGCCTTTCATATGGTTTGGAACACGTCGTATCGAAGTAGTCCGATGCCCACTGTTGCTGTGCGCTGGGTGAATAATGAGGCAAAGTTATGATGTGCTCTCACCACAGTTCGTAGATGTGAGGCCTTGAAGGAGGCTTGGCCGAAACGTTGTCGAAGGCCCCCTTAATGTAAGGGCTAAGACAGACCGCTTACTTCCTTTTTTTAGCTGTAGTAGTATGTCTTGCGTTGATAGATATGGGCGGAAGCCGTACATTGGGTCAGGGAAGTACCCGTTGTCTTCATTGTGGGGCGAGAGCCAGTTGTGGACCATGTGTTCAAACAGTTTGCCGACACATAAAGTTAGAGAAATAGGCCTTAGGTTTTGGGGGTTCAAGGGTTTGCCAGGTTTGGGGATGAGAGTGACATCCGCCTGCTTCCACTGTGGGGCACGGAACCCGCCAGCCAGCAGACATTGATGTAGTTTAGGAGATTTTCCAAGACAGCATGACCAAGGTTTCGAAGTAGTTTATTGAGGATTTTGTCTCCACCCAGGGTGGTGTTGCGGGTGAGGTTGTACGCCGCCGCTTAGATTTAAGCAAAGGAGAACGGCTCGTCCATTTTGGGGGTTGGGAAGCCTGTGTAGTCGTCTGCTTGGGTGGGTTGGACGTGAGGTGGGGCCGCCAACGCTTAACTTCATTCAACAAGTCGCCTTCAGTGCCCGTGTAATTGTGAATTAATCGGCGGAGCTGGTCATCAGCGATCGCCTTGGGTTCGCCGGTCTCCATCAGGCGCGCAGATTAGAAAAAAAAAAAAAGAAAGAAAGAAAAAAATCTGCGCTGTTGCAACCACACAGTCCTTTTTATTATTTTAATTGCGTGCTGGGCATCATCATTCGCCTAATTCTCACACTCGACCACGCTAATTGGTCATAGTGATGCGTTGGGGTGAAGCCCGCCTTCAGCGATTTCTTTTCATTTTAACCAATTTATTTTAAGGCGAAAGCCTTAGATGTCTTAGCAAACGTGAAAAGCGACCGTATTTGTCGGCGGCGGCGTCAACACGAACAGTGCCAGAAAGTGGCAGCAGCAGCGGCAGCGGAAACGTGCCGGCCCAAGCTAATCTGCGTGCATCGTGCTCTCGCAGGTTGGCGCAGGAAACAGCTGAACGGACGGACGATCAACCTGGAGCACCGGACAGCTTTCTGCGACAGCGAACCGAAATTTGCAAGAGCATCGTCAGGACAACGTGCCCACCAATGATGCCAGCGACATCAAGGGGCCTCCCGGCATCGCTATAAAAAAGCGACGCATCCATCGCTGGACCATTTTGGCAGCAGCAGCGGCAGCGGAAACGTGCCGGCCCAAGCTAATCTGCGCGCATCGTGCTCTCGCAGGTTGGTCTGTAATTTCTGTGAATGTTTTTGACCAGTTAAGCGGCAAAGTTATACTTATGCTGTCGCTGCTGTTTGCTTTTATGACTAGGACTGTCCAGTCTCAAAAAGAAGACCTGCAGGCGGCTTCGGAGTCTGTCATGAGAGTGAGGAATTTGCTCTTAGTGGTGGCGGCCAAAGCGATGGCAAGTTCTTCTGCTGCCTCAATAGATGTCGTGGGAACTGTAGCGGCCGTCAGGTCCGCATGTTGGCGTCGGTGACGCTCACTGCATGGGCAGGTGGTTGGGGACGCGACGAGGCATCCGTGTACCAAGTGAAGGAGGAGTCCGGGAAGCGTTTCCTAAGTGCTCGTATCCGGGCTTCTCGTCGTGTCTTGTTATAGATTGGGTGCGTATTTTTTGGTATTTGTGCAACTTTGATCTAGTGTCCGATGACTAGAGGGGTTTGTTGCTTCTATTCGCAGGCCTGTAGCCGAGCCGGGTAAGTGTAGCCCTGCCGGTTGGCGTGAGCTTGAGCCGAGTGAATCGGGAGATGCGATTAGGTTCTTACAGTTCCTCCCATGTATTATGGACGCTGAGCTGCGTAAGTTTTCTAGTGGCTGCTTTTGGAGGTAGTCTAAGGGCAGCTTGTACGCTTGACATATGGCGATGTTTAGTTTTTCCTTCTCCGTGATTTCAGGGCCAAGTAAGGTGTCCCGTACGTAACCCGGCTAATGAGGATGGCGTGAATGATGCGCAAGCTGTCGGTTTATTGTAGCCCAAATTGTTGATGGGAGACTGCGGATGAGGTGCATGAGTTGGGTGAGAGTGCGTTGCAAGGGAAGTGTAGTCTGGGCACCTAAGCCATATTTGGCATGTTGAGGCCTAGTATGCGTAGTGTGGGCAGTGGCGGTCCCAAGAGGGGGGGGGGGAAGGGGGCGATCGCCCCCCCCCCCCCCCCCCAAAGAGGTCCTCAGCTTCTTATTTTTTGTTTTTCTTTAAGAATTTCCCTTGCGAGAGGTTAAATCCCACTTGTGCGAGGCCGCAAACGTGTTGCGACCGTCAGAAATGCGGGCTCGAGCCAGCCGTTGCAGTATACCTAAGGGGCGCCAAAAACCACTGTGTCGCTAAGTGATTTGTGCGAAGCGGGTTAAAACGCATACGCGCACACGCCTGCATGGTTATCACCTCCTCGGCAGAATTGGCGCAAAGAGGGTAGCGGTTCTTTATTCGCCCCCCCCCCCCCCAAAAAGAAAAAATCCCCCCCCCCCCCCAAACCAAATCTCTGGGACCGCTACTGATTGTGGGAGATGGGGGACGGGTTGGTCATTAATGGTAAATTCTGGATCTGGTATGGGATCTGGATGTTTCTTGTAAGTTCTTTTGCTCAGGGTTAAAATAGCAGATTTTTGGGGGGCGCACTGCATGGAGTCCTCGGGATTGCAGATGTTGTTCGGTCATTTGGATGGCTGCTTGAAGTGCGTCTTTCTGGTCACACAGAGATCCAGTGGAGACCCAGACCTTTAGGTCGTCCGTGATATAGCATGGCGTAGGTCTGGGACTGGGATGACTTCTAATAGGGGGTACTACCGACGCTAGTGGAGTGGCCTTTCATATGGTTTGGAACACGTCGTATCGAAGTAGTCCGATGCCCACTGTTGCTGTGCGCTGGGTGAATAATAGGCAAATTTATGATGTGCTCTCACCACAGTTCGTAGATGTGAGGCCTTGAAAGAGGCTTCGCCGAAAAGTTGTCGAAGGCCCCCTTAATGTAGGGCTAAGATAGACCGCTTACTGTGCTTAAAGCTGTCCAGAACTTCCTTTTTTTAGCGGTAGTAGTATGTCTTGCGTTGATAGATATGGGCGGAAGCCGTACATTGGGTCAGGGAAGTACCCGTTGTCTTCATTGTGGGGCGAGAGCCAGTTGTGGACCATGTGTTCAAACAGTTTGCCGACACATAAAGTTAGAGAAATAGGCCTTAGGTTTTGGGGGTTCAAGGGTTTGCCAGGTTTGGGGATGAGAGTGACATCCGCCTGCTTCCACTGTGGGGCACGGAACCCGCCAGCCATCAGACATTGATGTAGTTTAGGAGATTTTCCAAGACAGCATGACCAAAGTTTTGAAGTAGTTTATTGAGGATTTTGTCTCCACCCAGGGTGCTGTTGCGGGTGAGGTTGTACGCCACCGCTTAGATTTAAGCAAAGGAGAACGGCTCGTCCATTTTGGGGGTTGGGAAGCCTGTGTAGTCGTCTGCTTGGGTGGGTTGGACGTGAGGTGGGCCGCCAACGCTTAACTTCATTCAACAAGTCGCCTTCAGTGCACGTGTAATTGTGAATTAATCGGCGGAGCTGGTCGTCGGCGATCGCCTTGGGTTCGCCGGTCTCCATCAGGCGCGTAGATTAGAAAAAAAAAGAAAGAAAAAAATCTGCGCTGTTGCAACCGTACAGTCCTTTATTTTATTTTAATTGCGTGCTGGGCATCATCATTCGCCTAATTCTCACACTCGACCACGCTAATTGGTCATAGTGATGCGCTGGGGTGAAGCCCACCTTCAGCGATTTCTTTTCATTTTAACCAATTTATTTAAAGGCGAAAGCCTTAGATGTCTTAGCAAACGTGAAAAGCGACCGTATTTGTCGGCGGCGGCGTCAACATGAATAGTGCCAGAAATAGCCGCCTCCGCAAAAACAAAAACGTTTCTGTGTTCGTGGGGGATTTCAACCCGGGACGCCCGCTCCGCAGCCAAGTGCGCTGACCACAGCGCTAGCCAGGCGCCGTATCAGAATGGAACAGACATAGTCTGATGCGTGCTCCGTGACAGGTGAACGCAATGGCACGTGCGTAGAACAGGCGCATGCGGGGGAAAGCTCTCACTGTGGGGAAGCTGCGTGAGTGAGTGAGTGTGAGTGAGTGAGTGAGTGAGTGAGTGAGTGAGTGAGTGAGTGAGTGAGTGAGTGAGTGAGTGAGTGAGTGAGTGAGTGAGTGAGTGAGTGAGTGAAATAGAAAGTGCAAAAGAAGTGGTGGACTGGGGATATTTTGAACTCATTTAGGAGTTCACCACCATACAACCCAGTCCCGGGGAAGGGGAGAGGGGGAATTAAAGGGGACAGGTGAGAACAAATGGGGACAGGGAAAGAGGGAGAGAAAGAAAGAGATAAAGAGTGCGCAAGGCTGGCTGGCAGGCATTGGGCTACAGCAGCTGGATGAGGTCGGTCTCCTCGAGGAAGGCCAGGACAAGTCGGAAGGCTTCCCGCCGGATGGAGTTGGGGCCCGTCGGGAAGAGTAGGTCCACCAGGGTGTGGCTGGGCTGGGGAAGCTGCTGTATCGTACTTGGCTATCGCGGCCCTCAAACCGATAACGAGCCCCACTGTCACCCCCTCTTCCTTCCCTGGCTGCGCATGCGGCTATATTAGCAAGCCCAATAAAAAAGCATCGCGGGTCGGCTCTGGTCCTTCCACTTCATGCCTCGTCTTACGTACACATACATGATACAGCTGCCGCGTGAATTGCGGCCTGTAAAGACGGAGAAAGGAAAGCGAAGAAACAGACGGCAAGCACAATGCAGCAGTGGAGAAGTAGTTGATAATCGCTGGCTTTCTCCTTCAAATCGCGTAAGCAGAATTAAGTGCCCGATAAATTATTTTATTAATTTACTACATACTGCCAGCTGCCTGTTGGCCGCCAAAGCAGGGGCTGTAACAGTTTTATGCATCCAGCGAGTTCGCTGGGTAACTCCAGCGTTACAGAGAAGAAAGAACAAAACCAGGCAGGCACAGAGATTCCCGGCGTAGACGAAACAAGCAGCGCAGAGTGAAAACAACCGAGAAGCCCTTTTCGACAAGCATACGCAGGTCTCAATGGTGACATGCGCAAGCTCGTCATTAAACAAAACAATCGATAAGCACTCTTTGGTGAGCATGCGGAGCTCTTCGTGGTGACACACACAAGTGAAATGTTAAACGATGTGTATTCGATGGGATGCGACAACGTCGGATCGTGTCAAAGTGACCCGGCCTTTTCTTTTTTTTTTTTTTTTTTGCATATCCGCACGCTCCCGCACAGCGCCTAGTTTTGTTGAGACCGGGAGTGCCAGCAAGCACCGGAACAGCCCTGTCATCCGAACTCCTCCTTTAAAGGTCCGCGCCGATCGTAGCGACTACAAGGAGAGAATCGCCGACAGCACGTAGGGAACTGAAATTGCAGTGGGTTCGGAGCGCGGCGGGCCAGCTTTTTCTCTACGCCGGCAGTGATCTCTCGCGTCTCTCTTCATTTACTTTGGGCACAAGTTCGCCTTATTAAAATTTTTTTGCCGTGTTCCACTTTCTCAAACTCACCTCGCCATTCGTGGCAATACAGCACTGACGGCCGACCAGAAAGACTCTTGAGCGCCAGTTCTAATTCTAATGACAGAAGGGAGGGGGAGCCAGTGCGTTCCAATCGGATATAGTCTGTAGAAACAAAGTAAACCGAAGAGCCTTCGCTTCATTGCGAGGTATACGATGGTTTCGGCATGTTTGCTACGTGTTTGACGCGATGTTTTAAAATGCAGGTAACTATGAAAATCGATTCGTGAGCGATCATTAACACTGTTGAACAAGAATTTTATGCGGTATAACTTCCGACGTGCCTCTGATATTAGAAGTCCTGATCGGTTGCGGAGTTTTGTAATAGAAACATGTCTGCCATACGCGTTATAAAAGAATTGGAGAGCATTTTCTTTGAATACGTTTCAGGAAGTTTATGTCAGATTTTTTTATAGACACAAAATCTGTTTTTGTAAAAGTTCGATACTTTGCAATTGGTTCGAAAAAAAATTAACCCTCACTTTTAGCTGCTCGGCCGTCCCTTTAATATACAAAAATGACGACAATGAAAATAAACTCTACATACCTGTTTGCCCAATCTACTGCTCCGATAAAGACAGCGTCGCCGAAGATTATGTTGACGGATGGCACGCAGGTTTTTGCATCTCGTGAAGGCGAAATATCGCGAGAGGCAGCGGCCATCCTCGGCAACGAGGGCGCTGCTGGATTTCACACCATAAAATGGTTCCCGGCCCACATGGGGGCCAACGTACATCCCGATGTTCCCAACGCTAATGAGTTTGCCCATGACCGTGCGCGAGGTTTCGCTCACCGCGGCGGTCCCGGCGAATTCGCAGGCAGGGTCGCCGGGAGGTACAGGGACTCGCTCCTCACCTTCCACGAGGTCACGACTCATTATAAACTCCCTCGGATGACTTTTCCGCTTCCTCACCCTCACCTCACTCGACCGCAATCGTCGGCATTCAGGATGCTCCAAACGGGATCTTTCCCTTCGAGGGGCAGGTTTAGCCACTTCTCGCCCAACGTAGAACCGCATTGTCCGGACTGCGGAGAGGCGCACTGCTCACTGGCTCATGTGCTCTGGCAATGTCCTGCGTTACGCGATGCAGAGTTCACCAAAGAATAGGACTGGGGGGAAGCTATTAAGAGCGGAGACCTTTCGGTTCAACTTCGGGCTGTCCAGAGGGCCTGCGAGAGGGCGGAGGGTCACGGCCTTCCGGTCCCTGCGTGGGAGCGGCCCGCGACTGTCACGGACTCCACCTGAAAGGGGCGGTCCAAGGCAGTTCCACAGGACCTGAATAAAGTTCTTTGTCTGTCTGTCTGGCTCTCAGCACGCTGCTACGCATTACGAGTCACCATCTACATCGGCAGTTTTGTCCCTCCGTGGGGAATAAATTACCAGTTCTATATGGCATTGCCTGGTAATTAACACACTGAGTAGAACTAAACCTAACTGGCGAACAAAAGTCATGACGACAAAATACTAGTATGTTTCATAAAACAACTTTTTTATCCCAGTAACAATGATCCCAATCATAACGCAAACTTCAAACAAGTAATCTAGATATTAGCGGAAGCAGATGAAGCAGTGGTGACTCGCTAGACAATTTCTTGCCGGGTCCCGATGACGTCATCAGGACTTGTTTGTGTGGTTGGCGGCCGCGGATCAAAGCCACCACCGAAGAAAGTTACTGTATGATTGTAGCGGTGCCTTTAGTTTTGTTTTACCATATTTCTTGAATTCTAACGAGCAGTCAACACACTCATAACTCTGTTACCAGTGTTCCTCCATCACGTCACTGCTGACATCGTGTAGCGCGAAATTTCAAAGTTTTGAATATTTCGTATATTTTTTTGTACTAAAAAACGTTTTTCGAGCATTTAAGTGGAGTTGAGTGAGCTATCAAATATTAGTTTTTTCAAATGAAGTCAGGTTGCATTTTGTCTTAATTGTCTTTCTAATAGGCAATATTCGCCGTACGTCAAGTCGACGCTGGACTAGAACCCCGACGGCATGGTGTGAACCAAAACTTATTTGGAGAAATACAGTTCATTCTCTCTCTCTGTTAAATGAAAAATTTTATTCCAGGTCGTATGCCAAGGTAATACCACTTGTAATCCCTGAGAAGGTGATGCCTCATACACTCCACAACCCACCGAAGTTCTGGTCCTAGTAGGAAAAAGGCTAGGAGTGGGATGGCAATGGGATGGAAACGTCGAATAGGCCTCGTAGGAGCTAGAGTATGTTGTGGTGGGTTCGTTGCACCGCACAAACTCTGCACTAAGTGTGGAAGAGTATTGAGGTTGTTAGATTCTACATTTCACACACTAGTTATTTCCCACCCCGCAGCCATCCGCGCTCAGCAAACATGCCTTGCGAGCGCCGGCTACGGACGGGTCCGTTGTTTGCGGAGAGAGACAAAGGCAGGAGGCGACAAGGGCAAAACACCAATGGCGGCATTCATTGCAACGTGCAAATCAAATACACTGCATACAGACTGATCGTAGGCCATAACGGTAACATTGGGAGCGAGGCACTAAACAACGCTAGAGATCGAGATGGTTCGACTCACCGATTGAATACCAGAGCAGCGGGGCGCCGCGCGTGCGAGCGCGGGTGCAGTCTCCGAGTTCGCCCGGAAGTGTCTCTTTGTGGCGCGTTCCCCAGGGTCCCCATATGGGCCCCAACGTTTTGGGTTGCCCAAGCTACTTGGGGCGCCGTATGCGCATGCGCAGCCTCCCAAGCCGTCCTTGGGGTTTTGGTTTTGCGTTGAGCCTGCACGCTATTTTTCCAAAACAGCGGGCGCCCCAAAACTGGCCCCAAGAGAACTTCCGGTCCTTGCGTCGCTATCGCAATCAACGATACTCCGCGTGACCGCGGCTGAAGCGAAAGCAGCACCTCGTTTTACCGATTACGACGATCGTTGAGCTAAATATGTAGATTTCGCGAGTCGTTCGCAAAAAGATAAAGCAGGAAATGATGGAGTACTTTCTGCACGTGGAAACGCTTCGCACACAAACCGGACATGCCTGCAAACACGCCGAACATTCCTTTCCGCGCGGCCCACGAAGCGGATCGAAGCGGCGCGGGCCGCAGCTGCAAGAGAATATCACCGCTGTCCAGAATCACACAAATCGCAAAAAAGAAGGTCAAAATTCGAGAGAGTGGACGATAGTGGGGTGAAAAAGTGTGCTGATTGTAATCCGCGGTGATTTTGAAAGCGACGATCAAAAACTGCCGCGATGCTAAGCCTACATTCATTTACGCTGACAGGCCGCGGAGGCTGGTGAGTGAGCCGGCACCGCCGGCACCAGCCATGGTCTCCGTGACCAGCTGCCGGAGTTGATAATCACGGAAGCCATGCACCAGAACGCGTGGTGCGGCGAGTGGCCGAAGGGTGACGCCACTTGCGCTCAAGAATCAACCCGGCTGTGGCAGGCATCTTGATCACCCTATCGCTAAAATGGCAATCACCATGAAAACAAAGTTCCACAGCGAGAAAGGGGATGATAGCGTGGTGAAAAGCTGTATTAGGGAGATTGTAATTCGCAATTGTAGGGATTGTGGTGATCATATAGCTGCCGTGATGCTAAGCCTATAAAGTTTCCAACATCCGAGCAACCCAAGCAGGCTCCGAGCGGTTGGGGAAGACCCTCTCATAAAACTCGTTGCGCGCAAGCGCGTTGTGTTTGGAGGAGGAGGAGGAGGAGGAGGAGGAGGAGGGATAAACGTCCCTACGAAGCAGTTCGCATTGGGGAAGAGCCCTTATTCCAGGACCCCTTGAGACCGTCCGGCTTCTTGGGCTCTCTTCACCAGCCAAAGCTGGTCGTCAGGGTCCGAGCTGGACAGTGCTCTCTCCCAGTGCTCAGTGGGGGGGAAGAGCAGGGGGGGAGGGTAGGTTGGGGTTCTTATCGCAGCCACACATATGGTAAAGCATGCGCGGAGCCTCACAGAAACGGCATTGAGAGGAGCACAGGGTGGGGGCCAGAATGTGGGCTCCAGTTGGGTGGGGAAAGGTGTTGGTTGGGATGCCTCGAAGGTGGCGTTCTTGTTCTTCTGTGAGGTTTTGGTGAGGAGGAGGGTACATTGTTCGCTGCAGGCGGTAGTGCTGCGTGATTTCTTTGTAGGACAAGAGGGGACAGACACGCCACATTGATCGCCAAACTCCTGACTAGCCCGGTGTGTCAGATCTCGGGCATGCTGGTGGGCAGCTTCGTTGCCTGGCACGTCGGCATGGGCGGGAGCCCAAATAATCCTTATGCGGTGTTGTGGAGGATGCGGCAGTAGAATTTGTGTGGCGGGGGGTGAGACGAAGCCGCTCGAGAAAGTTCTGCATGCTTGTTGGCAGTCCGTAATAATGATATCTGCAGGAATTTGAGCAATTATTAGGGCGGCTATGGCCACTTCTTCTGCCTGTAGTGCATAGGTGGTAGGAACTGATGCACTTGTGAGGAGTTCTTGAGCTGCAGTCACCACAGCGGTCATAGCTGTCCTCCCGGGAGAGGAGGCTGCGTCTGTGTATACTGTTGTGAAGTTTTGGCCGTACCGTTTGAAGATAGCTTTCGCTCTGGCGTCTCTGCGATCCTGGTGGAGTGTTGGATGCATGTTGTGGGGCAGTGGGTCCACAGCAATAAATTGACGAATTTCATGCCGAAGCTGAGTCGCATCGGCCTGGGGGGGTCGAAGCGGTGAGCGCAGGCGCAGCTGGTTCAGAATTTTTCTGCCGGTGGAGGTGGAGCTCAAAGAATTTGTTCATATGATGAGCTTCGAGGAGTTCATCCAAAGTATTATAAACTCCCTAGTGTAGGAGTTTCTGGGTCGAGGTGCTGACAGGTAGTCCCAACGCCAGCTTGTATGCCTTGCGTATAATAGTTTCTACCGTGTCCTTTTCAGCCTTCGAGAGCACAGCGTAGGGGAGGGCGTAAGTAACCCTACAGAGGACAAAGGCTTCGACTAGCCTTAGCTCATCCGCCTTTCGAATACCTATCGTTTTCGTGCTGACCCTGCGGATCATGTGTTAGACTTGCTCCGTGGTGTGCTTAAGTCAGAACATCAGTTTAGTGTTGGAGCGATCCGATTGTAGCAGCATGCCTAAGATTCTCACCGGCTGAGTTGGAACAATAGACAATAGGGTGGCCATCCACTTCTAGGAAGATGGTTGGCGACCCGGGAGGGAGTTTTTTACTATTCTAAAACTGCCTAATACTTACCCGCACCCAGTACACCCCCCCCCCCCCTTCCTCCCGGCATCTCTCCATTTGCCACTTTTGCGGGGAGTCCGAGACACTCTTTCATGTGGTGGATGGAAGCCCTCTTTGGCCCTTCCAATCTTCCACACATGAGCTCTGGGAGAGTGTGTTGGTCAGCTCCACCAACACCAACTTGGCTCCACCCTCGACGTCCACCGCAAGTTGGTGGAGAGGGCAAGAGAAGCGGCTCGGGCCAATGGCCGCTTTGAAGACTCGTCTCCAGATGCCAATAATTAAGTCTACTCTCTCCCCTGCGAAGGGGTGTCGTGAAATAAATCCTCCCGGTATGAGTACAACAGGTATCAGTATGAGAAGAATATGCAAGCCGATAATTAAGACAGCCATGCTTGGCATACACCCACGCAAACGTGAAAAAACAATTGCGAGGACGAACGCAATGTCAACATTCTCTATCCCCAAGCTGCGCTTTTCGTAAGCACATAAAAGCGTGAATATGCGCTAAGATGCCAATCTCGGAGGAGGAAGTAACTTTATTATGTCCAGAGGAAAGGCCTATAGGCCGCTGGGCTTCAGAGTCTAGATGACGGCCAGGTTGTCTTGGCTCTTAGAGGCTCTTAGCGGCCCGCTGCTGGATGTCAGGGTCCTCGTTAAGCAGCGCGGCCGCCCTCTGTTCTTTTCTGGGGATAATGAATGTGCTTTTCGAATTGGTGAAGTCTGCTCTTTGTGTAGTAGGGCATTCCCAGAGCATGTGTGCAAACCTCGCAAGCTGTGGCAGCGTTTGCATTTACCGTAGCGAATTTCTGGGTAATAGAGGCGGTCGGATGTACGGCATTTGCGCCTTTCGCCTCTGTGCCGAACTCCGAATACCTAATATGCTTGGAGGAGACCATAGTGAGCCTCTCAGCCGAATCTCAAACTTACCGGGGGCGAACTAAGAAACAAAACAGCTTGCCGTGTCGCGCGTGAAAGGTGTGAAACTCACATCGGCTGGTCTCTCGTAGTGTGAGGCGTTAGGTGGACTTGTATCCACCGAGAAATAGATCGGCTATTAAAGGTTAAGCCCCCCCCCCCCCCCCCCCCCCCCTAGAAAAAGGCAGGACGTTCTTTGTATAGTCATGAAACAGGGTCCGCCGGTGGCAATAATATCGCACTACCAACCATTGAAGTGCGGAAGGGCGTTGAATTACCCCGACATGATTAATAGGCTGGATATATTTTAATCAAAAGTGACGCCTGCAATGGTAAAAAAAGATCCCCCGCATATATAGTTTACTGGACCCCGTTTTCCTTGAAATAGGTGTGGAATGTTTTATGTCTCACACTTTGTGGTGGTATTTAAACTTGATCATTACGGAAAACGAATAGCTGATGGCCCAGCCTGCTACAACGAGCTACTGCGGCAGCACCATCTTGTATGGGTTGATTGCGACCGCTGTGCGAGTGTATAGTTGTCGCGTTTGTACTGCGGGGCTTTCGACCCACGTTCTTCAGGCCAGGGTAGGGCCGGCTCCCCCCTAATTCGTCTTCGCAAGGCACTGCTGCTCTCGTGAGCACTGGATGTCATTGCAGATCTGCTCTCGTGAGCACTGGATTCCATTGCAGATTGAATATTCGCCTTCATCTTCTTCACATAACGCTGTACTGTAACTGAAACCGTGCCAAAGAAGCCATTTTTTTGCTCCGTGTTTTTGTGACGCGGCTAATGGGAAGAGGTTTAAAGATGAAAAGGAAGAAGAAAGCAGGAAAGCAAGAGGGAAAGGGGGTGGTGTAAAAAGCACAGATAGTCAGGAAACTGATTACAGCTTTCGAGTCTACAGGTATACCTAAATAAGGTATACCTAAAGGTATAACGTAAATGGACTGCATTGCCGCTGCTGTGGCATGTGCTGCACATGGTCCCAACTTTGCCAGCACAAGGACACTAAATAGAAACACAAGTATATTTACGGCTGAGGCATATGCTATATTAATTACGCTAGAACACATAATACAAACACAGACACAACAATCCATTATATACACAGACTCATTGAGTGTTGTGACAGCATTGCATTATGGAAAACCAAGTAGGAACATTGTGCTGAACAGGTTAGTTAAAGAGATAATGGCAGCCTACACTTTAAAACAGGTCACAGTCGTGTGTTGGGTGCCTGGACACAGTGGCATTCTTGGTAATGAACTCGCAGACCAGAGCGCCACTGTGGCAGCACTTCGCTGTAGCGTCGACGTTGAGCAGCTTCCCTTTCTTGACTGGAAACCATTCATTCGAAAGACAATCCGACAACGCTGGCAGCTACACTGGAACACTCAGACAGATAACAAACTCCACACTATAAAACCCCAATTAGGCAGCTACTACACAGAAAAGCACAACAGAACAACGGAAGTATACATGTGCAGATTACGAAGAGGCCATACACACGCTACTCACTCGCACCTTCTGCAGGGAAAACCACCACCACAATGCGACAGGTGCGGACATCGCCTATCCGTCACCCATGTCTTAGTTGAGTGTGGGTACTTCCACAAAGCAATGGAAAAGCACTTCCGGGAACTCTACACTCACATGATTCCACTTCGTCCCTCGATGTTTTTAGCTGATCAACCCTTAATTCCAAGTAAACGCCTTTTTGCTTACCTGGGAGACATTGGCTTTTTAAACCGCATATCATACCACGTGTAACCTAAAGGCCCCTCAGAGTGGGAGGAAGCTATGAGTGTCTATTTGTTCTTTACATTCTTACCCTGCCATTCCCATTTCCCCAATTTTATTGTTGTTTTAAATGAGGGGCTGTATACACCCCCACACTAACCTCTTTTAATATCGTCACATTTACAGCACCATTTTACTAAAACATCATTCAAAATGATAAACCATTGCGTTGGCGCTCTTTGGTCATCGTTGCTCTTGCGCCATAAAACAAACAGATACATAAATGGACTGCATGCCTATAGGCATGCAGTCCATTTACGTTACGTGCAGAAAGTCCATTAGCGACGTGCAATATCTATCTTCCTGCACCCATTGGTTGTAGCCATCCGGTTTATTTCACCAGAGAACAACCCCTCTGAGCGCGTCGTCCCGAGCTGTTCTGGTTTCTGTACACGTCCACAAGAGATGCTTGACAACAGCTTCAGCCGCCGGAGCCGCACACTGGGGACAAGTTCCTGTGTCTTTTGGTGCGAGTGTCCCCATGTCCAAGTGACTGAAGGTGTGAGGGCCACCGCAGCCCGAAGTCTCCTGAGAGAAACTTCC
Organism: Haemaphysalis longicornis; assembly: GCA_013339765.2. Taxonomy (NCBI): domain Eukaryota; kingdom Metazoa; phylum Arthropoda; class Arachnida; order Ixodida; family Ixodidae; genus Haemaphysalis; species Haemaphysalis longicornis. The sequence goes on along the minus strand of CM023448.1, from coordinate 131,651,345 downwards.
TCCACACGGGAAAGATTAGGGGGGAGGGAGCGTATATACAGACGGGAGCATTAAGGCACGTGTGTCCCATCTCAGAAGAGATTTCCGGGCTGAAAGACAGGAGCGCGGATCACAAGGAAGGGGGCCAGGGGAGGGTTCAGGTGGGGAAGAAGAGTGGGAAAGATGGTCCGCTTATTTGTCCAGCATATTCTGACCATGCATGCCCCTGTACCCAATGTACACCCTTTGTCAAAATACTTTCTAGGCCAATCCTAAGCCTTCTCGGTCACAAAGAATTGAAAAATAAGCTTTGCCTTTAAATGTGACAAAAATATTTTTGACAGCAAGAAAGGAAGGTGTTTTCTCTAGCTTTCCGGCATAAGATCTTTCAGCCTCGCTCGGGACGTGAGCTTGCACATTGAGTTTCTTGCGACCTCCGCGTTTCCGGCTTGGCCTAGGAGATTTTGACAAAGACTGTACATGGATCATTTGCTGTTATGTCTTGTGAAGGCTGTGAATCAGAGGTGTCTTCTTCACTTGCTTCAGGTGCTTCACTGCACTGAGAGAGCCAGTGTATATTCGCCTCCGCGATGCTAGGGAGTGCGCTTCCAGCATTTATTGCGCCATGTATAGCGCGGCACTCCAGTAGCAGCGGGTTTGGAGTGTCGGCACACCTCGTTTCAGCCCGATTCCAGTATCAAAGGAACACGCCCAGCTCAATACTATGACGAGACTCATAAATCAGCACGAAGAAGCAAGAAATCTCGAGCGTTTTTATATCCCAGTGGCTGCAGAGCGTCAATCCTATTTTTGTAATGACCCTCCCGTGACTTCAACCTTTGACAACCTTCCACCATGGCAGTACACAACAATTAGAACCAATAAGACAACGAAGCTTCGTCGCCGTGACCAGCCAGCGCCAACCTCCGATACCACGGTCTCTGAGGGTCACTGCGTATTGTACACAGACACAGCTCTTCTGCCGCACGGAGGACGGACCGTTTTCGTCAGAGCCACACAACCGGAACTTAAGGCCAAAGAAGCCTGAGCCGACGAAACTTTCACGAAGCGCGCGGCTCGCGATCTAAGAAGCACATATTTGATTGCAGCCACCACAAAATTTTAAAAATGCTTTTTTTTTTCTCCTTCGTCCGCATAGCCTGCATACTTGATATTTCCCCTTAAAAGCGTGTAAGTTATGCTCCAGCCGGGATGCTCCAGACGGGTGTAGTTCAGTATTAAAGCACAAAATCTTCGAAAAGAAGAAGGGGGAAAAGAAGAAGCGAAATAGCTTATGCAAGACTCATTCTTCATCATCGAAACTTAAAAACACCACCTCCCCACTCTGCTCCATGATTTATAAGATCCGTCAACACGCGAGGACGAATAAATACATCGCTTCAAGTCGATTTGCATACATGCGCCGGAGCTGCACGAATCAACTAGTCCAAATGACGCTCATAGCGCCGGGAAACAGAATGAAAAAGGAGTCCGTCAACGGTGAACGTGTAAATGAGAAAGAATTGATTTCAAACAAACGGCGTTCAAGTTTATTGTCTTTTCGAACTCAAGCAGCAAAATGTACGCAAATTTAAAACGCGAAGGAAAAGTTCGATGAAGGCATGAACATTTCGTGCAAATCAGGTGCGAACTCTCACGTCGAGGGGATTTCGTGAAGCACCCGCACATAATATATGCGCCTTCATCATAGGGGTATAACGTCGTGAAGCAACTGCTCTCAGGAGGAAGCTGCACTGGCAGAAGGTGTTAAATCTGAACGGGTCGTACTTAGCTGCTCTCGGCTATTACGCCAGAGGGAGCATTCCGTGAACTAGAAAGAGAATAAAATTGTTCGGCGGGGAAGAGCAGGGAATCTTTCCCCCTTGCGCTTGCGCTTTTTACGCGAAAAGATTGCTCAACTCTAGAAACAGTGGCAAATGGCCTGTTCCCACGAACAGGTGCTTAAACGCAAGTTTCTAAATTTATATCTGGCGGCAAGGGTTTTGTTTTCGATGTTTACTTACTTTAGCCCGTGGACACTTCGAAATAACATTGCACGTACAGCCATGGGCAAATGAAACGCTAAGGGGGAAATCTGAACGTGTATAACACGAATTACGTGAATAAGTTTTGTTAGGTCAACCTAATTGGACGGCTCAGTAAAACAGAGAAGTACGGAAGTAATATTGCCGGAATATACCCCAGCCGCGGCGTCATTTGATTCCAATTTCGCATTTTGCGAATTCCGGTTTGTAGTTTTGTGTTCCCGTTCTTTTTGTACATTATTCGGTTGCTACAATGATAGTTATTAGAGACGCCCCAAAATATCAATTTTGATGTCAAGCAAAATTGGAGCACGGACAATTAGCCTGCTCCCCGGTCAAAATTTTCACCGTATATCACTATTAAATGGTGCGTCCCCAAGTCGATGGTTATACAGATTATTGTATGTGTTTATAAGGCTGGAGACAGGTTAGACATTGAGAACTGCTGTCCTATATTCATAACTTGTACGGCTTGCAAAATCTTAAAGCATGTAATTTGTAAACAATTAGTAGGCTATATTGAAAATAATGACATTTTTGTAGCAACAGCACCGTTTTAATTGGTGCCCGTCAACTGTAACGCAACTATTTGAAACCATAGAAGTTTCACAGAAGCCCTTAACTGTGGCGAAGAAGTTGGTGTCACTGCTTTTGATTGATCAAATGCGCCTGACAGGATAAGCCACGTGAAGCGTACTGAAAAGCTTTCCGAGTGTGAGATAAATTTACAAATTATTGAATGGCTTCAGGCTTGCTTACACAATCGACAACAGTTTGTTTAAATGTATTGCGAATTCTCCTCTTTGCTTACTGTATCCTCAGGTGTACCTCAGGGGTCAGTTATGGGTCCAATTTTGTCTCTACTGCGTACTATTAATATTGCAACTTATGGTTGAAGTGTAATTGTTTGCTGGTGATTGTTTTTTTTTTGTTTTTGTCGCGCTAAATGATTATTTATGTCGGACTTCAACTAGTGTGACAATTGGCATATACAATTAAATTTTGATAAGTCTGTTGACATGAATGTCACGAATAATAAAGCTAAATTGACGGTTTCGTACGCTGTAAATAACGATGTAAGTAGGCGTTCTACAAATGTGAACTATCTTGGAAAAACATTCGTTTGTAACCTCAACTGAAATGAGCACGTCGAAAACGTATGTGGGTCAGCACAGCACAAGCTCTGCTTGTTAAAACAAGCCCGCATTGTTGTTGAGTGAACTAACTTGAACTCACGCCTACTTCCAAGCAACAACACAACTGACTCTTTTGAAGAAAATATGAAAGTTGAAAGTGCTCTTTGCGTGAACCTTGTTTTTTTTATCCCCCTCCCGGTAACATCCCGAAGGTCTCACAGTGTTGGAAATGTATAATAAATATCGAATAAATCTTCCGCCGTAATGGACCAAACCGGTCCTGGTACATACCTCAAGGGCAGGCCAGGTGTACAAGGCCCACGCGTATGTTGTGGTGACGTATAGCTTTCACCTCGATGATCCAAAACCCCTTTAGTACGCGGAATGTATTGTTCTGTCCGACAATTCATGCCGGAATGGTCGGTCCTGAAGCGGCCCCTTATGTCACAGCGCGCCAGTGTTCGAGTGGGCACCTTCACGCCTGTTTAAGGTGTCTGCCTTTCCTGACCAGCTCGTTTTGGTAACCCACACAAAAGGCGGTGGATCTCTAAATTTCAGAAGACAGTCTGAACTAGAGCTGTCCGGATTACCGACATTCGATCCTGAATAAAGATTACTCCCTCCCTCCTTTCATCTCTCTCTCTCTCTCTCTCTCTCTCTCTCTCTCTCTCTCTCTCTCTCTCTCTCTCTCTCTCTCTCTCTCTCTCTCTCTCTCTCTCTCTCTCTCTCTCTCGAAATCACCGTTTGTCGTTTTGCGTTTTGCCCCAAAAGATACCTGAAAGTGACAAACGGGTCTCTGCGGTAAGATGGGTCCCGTGCCACCAATTTACACTCTGATTATGTCCTTCGTGCAGTTATCGACAGTTTCAATGTCGGAAGTCAAATGTTTTGTCCTTGTCAGTAGTATTATTCTTGCAATAAGATGACCCCGGAAACAATATGTACAGAAGGCGAGAGGCCACAGTGAGAGACTGAATAAGTAGCTCGTAGCTCGTGTATTGCTGCTTACTCCGCAACCTTTTAAAAAGGGTGTCGTTTGGTTTGATCCGACGACTGTCTCCGAGAGGCTCTCTTCCCAACCGCTGAAACGGTGCCCAGAAAACACGTTCGATCTGCGTTTTCTGTTCGCGCGGATGCTATATATAAAAGCCGATATAAGAAAGCTTTGTCGGATTCACGCGGCCGTCCCGCTCTGCACTTGACGGGGAGACCCCACCAAACCACGGTAGCCGGCGCTTCTTGTAAATCTTATATTGTTGCCTCCTCAGTGCGCAGTTTATTACGGTCAACAATCTTATTCAGTCAACAATCTTATACGGTCAACAATATTATACAGTTTATGCAGTCAACAACCTTCAACAATCGAAGTTAACTGATATCCCCGAACTTCAGGCCCAAGTCGTTCTACCTTTTCTTTAATGTTGAAGTTTTCTCTAGTGCATAATCTAGTTCCACTTGCTTCGAGGACATATTACTGTTCGCCTGACCCATATTTTCTTGGACACTGAACGCGATGCGGCGTTACATCATCAGGAAGTGCATGAGGGGGGGGGGTGCCGTGTTTCAATACATAATGGTACCACGTGAACGCACTCAGAATGCACGTGTGCTCTGTTACACGTCAACCTATCGGGTTTGTTTTCTTCTCTCATTCTGAACTTGCCTACAACCAAATTTTTGAGCTTCGCAGGAAAAAAATACCCGGCCCCTATGCTTGCTTTACAGCAAACTACGGGGAAAGCGATAGCACCCGAACTACGCGCAGCGGCTAACGTACGGACATACCGGGGCCATAATTGAGGCGCACTCTACGCCCGGATCCTACAGTATACATAGGTGACTGTGGCCAGCGAACCCACCGTTGTTCGCATGGCTCCGCGCGCAGGAACTATAGAGTCGGTATAGCTGACATCGAACCTAGGCCTCGTATATAGCGCAGCACTAGGTTTGGGTAAATCCCTTATAACCCCATCCACTTGCTCCCAAGCTCCTATTAAGGACCTTGACCAAAGGAACCGCTGCACAGTAGGACGAGCGATAGGAACATTTGGTGACAAATATGCGGACTCAACAAGGAAACCCGCCTGGCCGTATTTAACGCTTGATGCGTCACAATTTCGCCGCATAACAATATCCTACAAATAAAAGGTGCTAGGGCCTCATATTTTCATACAAAACCGCCTATAATCAACACCCCCCCCCCCCCCCCCCCCCCCCCAGGAAGCAATGTCTTTCCAGCAATACCGTAGTGCATAGTAGTAAAGACAACGTTAATGGGACTCGGTGCATCGCGCTTTAGGCGAAAAATGGGGTCTCATGGTGGTATTTAATATACCAGAGGATAAGGCGTTCATTACAATGCGTTTTTGCGAAGCAAGAAAGTCAACTTTAAAAGGGGCCCTGTGTTCACCTGAGCGGCGTACGAATTTATCCGGCAAGTCCCACTAGGAAGTTTCAGAAAAAAAAAAATATTTGAGGCTTGCCTGCGGAAATACAAGGGGTGGAGGAGGAGAAAAAACTATGAGAACTAGAAATTCATTCAAAAGGAAAATAAATTAGAAAGCCTGGAAGTGCCACCACTTCACTCGTGCTCCTAACGCTTGCGTTGCGGCCTCTTCAGGGGACTGTGGGAAAAAATCCAAGTTTTGTTTGTTCAGAAGATTCCTACGTACAAGATAGTCGATCAGCGTACAATATAGCCATCTACATGCCGCAAGCATTTCAATACACCAAACAAGGCCTCATGGACATTTGAATCGCTGCTGAAGGCGGGGGAACCAGTGAATGCGACTCGATATCGTGGGCCTGCCGGAGGTGTCTGAATGGCAGCACTGGACTGGGCTGCCTCCATGGACTGTTCCTTTTATTAACATCCGCGTCGAAATACCAGGTATGATTAAATAATCAACTATATCTACACTAACAGCGAATCAGATGACGCTTGCTTATATACATGGCAATTATACTTATTATGCGCATATATACACCGAAGGGTCGTAAGCAACCAACTCATCGTCGTCAGCTTTCCCAGTACTTAACCTGCAAATTGATCAAGGGGTCAAACTTTCACATCCCACGTCATCGACGAGCTTTGCAGCGGCATTTACCTTTGCAGCGGCATTTATCGCTGCCTCGACTCTCTTAAGTAAACAGGCCATCTTCACAGATTCAAAAGTGGCTCTTCAAGCATTAAATCCTATTTTGGCATACCCTCACAACAATCTCGTTTTTTTTCGCGATTTCCCAATATTCCTTGCACTCGTGAGTTTTTTTTTTTTTCTTGTCCAAGCAAATATATATATATTTTTTTGCAACGCTATCTTACACCAACCTAGTGTCAGTAATTTAGACTTTTGTCTTACATGTTGTTAGTGTAACTCATTAACTACAGGGGTCCAAATGCCAAAAAAAAAAAACGCCTCCGCTGCGATATAAACACCCGAAAGCAGAATTCAAATAATGCGCCCGAAGCAAGCGCCACGTTTCGCCCGTTTGGAGAAGCGAACTCCCTAGGCAAGCTCGCCTAGGTACCGCCGGCGCGACCTCGGGAACAAGGCAAACACTACTCATAAAGATTGCAACCCTCCGGGGCCGCGGAGGGTTGGACGGCTAGGCCGCTGGCTATGCTCCGGCCACTGACGTCAGGGGACGGCCTCGATGTTGGCGCCCCTCGCGGAGAACGTGCTCAACGGTCGTCCTCCCGCTCTCAACTTCCCCGTGCAAGTCGCCGCCGCCTGGGCAGCAAGCTGTGATCGCGGCCTGCCCTCCTGCTGGCCACGTTGGAACCGCTTGCTATTCTCTGTGTACGTGTTGGTGCGCGTGCCCCTGCAACCATCGACGCCGAACTTGCTTGAGGAACGCGGCAACGTTGTGAAGTTGGTGTAGGCAAGCAAGCGCTCGTTGTATTGTCGCAGTCGACGGCGAAAAGGAATTCCGTGAACGGAGCCCGACACCTCCGCCGCCGACAGAGAGCCGCCTTCGTGCGGCCGGCTGCCAGACGAAAAAAAAGGCGACGCCGTCACCTCTGCGTTCGGCGCCTCCGTCTCTGTCCTCGTGAACGCTTTTTGTTCTGCCTCCTGAATAGGCGGTTGCGTCTAGCCCAAGACTTGCTTGCTCGGAAGCCGGACAATTTTCGCGTCGCCCGGGATGTTCTCTTGAAACGGTGAGTGTGCCGCCTTGTATCTTTCGTGGCTTCCCCTTATCACGCCCGTGCTTCTCACTCCGCCGTGTCGGTCTGCGCGCTGTACCCACTCGCCGCGTTCTTCGGAAACTCAATACTGCTCGCGAACGCCTGTCGACCGTCGCGGTGTTTCGCTGCTGGCGCTACACCGCGCGTGTTGCACCTCGCGAACAGCGCTGTTTTGCTTTATGAAGCGATGCGAGGAGCCGGCGGTCGTTAGACGGGGCCGTCTGAGTCGATAACATTCTGGTTGTCACGCAAGTGGTGGTAGGCGCTGATGGTCGCTTGCCCGCCCTCACCGTGACGCAAGGTTACGGCACGTTGCGGGTGGAATGGATGACTTCACTGCCTGCTGGGCCCCTGGTAGGCAGCCCGTTTTTCGCTGTTTTCTTATTTTCCTCCACTAATCACCTCCTTTGTTTTGAGGCTTTCTGTCCCTGCCCTCAATTCCAGTCGCTTTGTGGTGTCGCGGGTCTTTGACACGCAGCGGCGAGTTGGGACCCGCTGTCTGACTGGGAGTGCAGGTGCGCAGAAAACATGTGCTTCTTGCTCCTGTTTTCTTCGCCCTGTGCGTGCGCTCGCTATTATCTTCAGCTCGCACTCGTGCCTAGCTCGCTCAGTAGCTGCTGGGCCGGAGGTAATAAACAACGTTACGGCCCCTGCCTCGAGCTGCAACGATGAAAAGCGCTACACGACTGCGACGTTTGCCTTGTCACACGCTGTTTTGTCGCATTCATGAAAAATAAACACAAAGGCTAAACAAAAACTGAAACGGAAGCGAAAAGTGAGGCGGGCGGCCTCATTTGAGTAAAATAATTCGCATCGAGGGTGTTACCCGCTGGCCCACTCACTCACTCACTCATTATGGACAAACAAAGGGGGCAACCGTAACCGTGCATGATCGTCTGCACAGTGAACTGTTGGGAGTGCGTCAAGTGTGCCGCATTCGTTTCCTGTTTTTTTCGCGAATCCCAAGTCTGGGCATCTGTCGATGTTCACCTCCTTAACGGGAACAGAATGGTTGTTACGTAATGTTTCCAAGTGGTGCTTACAAATAATCCATACACTGAACCTGCAGTTGACATTAGGGCACTATGGCCCGAACACGGGCTTGTTGCAGTATACGTCGCTAAATGCAAGGGTTCTCTCTCATTGCCAGTGCAACTATAGGGGGCAGTTATATTTAGCGCAGATGCTGGATATAGCATTGACAGTGGCAGGCTGCATGCAGCCCGCAGTCTCATAGGAGCCTAGGTTGTCATTCAGTTAGTCTACGTAATCCCGCTAGCATCTTTGAATCGACACTTGTGTACAGTCACTGTTACCGATAATTTTTGCAAAAGGAAATTTCAGATAAACTTCGACGGCGCGGAATTCGCGAAAATCGACAATTAATTCGAAATTTTGTAGTCGTTTCTTGCAAAGGCGCTGTTTTGTTTTCTTTTGCCGATGCATCTTAACTCGGCGCAGTGGCCTTGTTTTCAAGATCGACGTGATTAATAGGAGCACGAGGTCGTTCTGTGGCTCGAAACCTCCACAGTAGCGGCCATACAAGCCTCCCCCTTGAAGGTTTTTAGCGTCTTCGGGTCTTCCAGCAGAAGGAGTGCGCCCCCTCTTGCAAGGACGGACATTATTCGTCTCATTCCCGAGCCTTGACGGGTGACATTGCGACGTTAGTGGGGCGCATTGCTTTCCGCGCGGAGGTGTACGCCTGCCGGTCATAATACCCATCCAGGCTTACAAGGCCGCTAGCACCATCCCGCGGTTCCACAATCTCATCACATTATGTCGCCTAATTCTAAGACTGCAAGATTACGCTGATGGATGTTGAGAGTTACGGCAGCTCACGAAGTAACGAATAAGCATGGTAATACAAACGGTCGATTTCATCCGTGTTAAGTGTTAAAAAATTTGGACCGTTTATTGCCCATCCCGCTGCGGACCAACTACAACGGTGTCCGCGGAAGCGTTGCTGACGGTTCGCCGGCAGGAAGAAATGAGATTAACTTTATTTTTCCAAAGTACCGTGGTCCAGGGTGCCTTCTTTGGTAGCTGGGGCCGGATGGTTCTAACCTCTTAGATTTTTCCAGTTAAGTTGCCGGTGAAGTGTACATCCACAAAACCGTCATTTTGAGATCCGTTCGACCACAGTTCGGAGCGCCCAAGGGTCGTCATTGCACGACCCTTGGGCGCTCTGACGTAACAGTTGTCGCGTTAAGTTAGGGTACGTAACGTGAAATCTGTGTTTGTTGAAACCCTCTATCTAACGGATACACCCGACCCAGTTTCCGAACCATCCGTTCAAAAAAATACACGAGTAGGCTGTATACGCATCGCATCTGCTGCAATTAAGTTTGATTGGGAAGTTGAGTTGCGACATAATCAGGATCGGGCAGTATAAAGGATGAACCTGTTAGTATAATGAACGATACTTGTAGAGAGAGAGAGAGAGAGAGAGAGAGAGAGAGAGAGAGAGAGAGAGAGAGAGAGAGAGAGAGAGAGAGAGAGAGAGAATGGCTTTATCGTTCGAGGGGCATAAAAAGGAGAACAATTTCAGCTGCATGAATATGTATGTGAGTGTTCAAAAGACAGCAACGGTACGAAGTTATTATCGCATATTAAATAAACATTTAAAATCAATTCTAATTTTGAAGGTTACTCATGTGGATTAGGCAATGTACGACGGCAACTGATGCAAACAGAAAATAAAATTGAGCACAAACTATATATATGCAATAATGCAGAATTCAGTCAAGGCGGTGCTTCAGAATTCACTGCTGCCACGTGAAAAATAACTTATCGAAAATGTTGGCGCAGCTTGGTTCACTTAAATGAAATAATCCTGCGCTCTAAGGCAACGCCGTGGTTCAGCTTCACCACGAAGCGCTCGGGTGACCAATCCATGCCGCCAATAAAGCAAATTCAGCGAACGACAGCGACTTTGCATACAATTTGACTCAAAAATGGGATCTGCGTTAAATTGTGGCACTGCGCAATGCAGGACGTCAATTGCGTGGTGCCACACTGCAGACCGAACTTTTCAGTCAACTCGTACGCGCGACGTCGTCATTCGCTGAAGTTTCAACGTTGGCTGCGTGGATTGGTCAGTGAATGCTTTTCGGTGAAGCTGAACCACAGGATTGCCTTAGCGTGTGCTCCAAGTTTCCTAGTCCTTTGAGGCTCCATTGAATGGCGAGTTGTATGAATGTTGCATCCACTAGGAAACAAAGGAGCTGCAGAAATGAACTAGTGAGGGATCATTCGAGCGCCGTGTGGCGGCAATGCAGAATGGCGGCCCAACATTCGCCAGCCCTGCCGAAGGCCTGGCATACGTGGCGCCATGTTTGTCTGACTTTGCGTTACTCGTGACAGTTTTCATGTTCCACGTGCGCCTCCCGCTCCCAGTCACAATGGCTTATATTCCCGAACTGTGTGACAATCGAGATCGCGACTTTCCGTGTTTCGGCTAGAAGGCCTAGTGTAGATACGAGGGGTAATTTTGCGACGTTAAAGGAGTAGTGACACCAAATTTGTGTATTTCGGTTTTTTGGGTCCGATGTGTCCATACTACCCTATTGGCGGTGAGCGCGAACACAGGCGGCGCTGCGAAGCGCGCCTCCATGACGTCAGCTTAGGGATTCTCGCATTTGTCGTCTGCTTCACTCAAGATCGCTCTCCCTGCTGTTTCTTTGCGCTCGGTCAACGTCTCATGCTTGTCCGCACCGGAATTGGCGTGTGGGTAACTTTTTATCATAATAATAAGCTTAAAATCACATACACTAGCTCATGGTGTCAATTAAAGTATAGTTTTGGATACCGCTACGGGAGAAACATTGCCGGCGCCACCCCATTCCTTGCGAAGCCGGTCCTGTGCGGAGCGCGAAGAGCTATAGGCGTCAGCTTCTCATGTAAGCATTCGAACATAAGGAACAGTCAGCTGCTAATAAACGACAACAGCGAAAATGGAAGACCAAAACAAATTCTAGGCCTTCAGGGCTGTCGGCTTTGGCAGAAGGGATCACGATTCCCGGTAATCATATGTCAGGTAAAACAGTTTTTACAACCTTGCCGAACGCTCGAACGCGTTTTGTCACATCACTTTACGTTGTCAAGGCATGAAAGTTTGCCAACATGCACTATAGACTTCAAAAACTGTAGGTTGAGTTCCAAATAACCCAGTGTGTATATACGCGCGTGCTGATTCCATACCAGGCATCTAACCAGTATGGAGGTTTATGGAGCAAAACGAGTCACGTCTTCGTTAAATTTATGGTAACACATATATGTTTGTTAAGACCTGGAGGGATATTTCGTAACATTTTGCACAGCCATATCTTCCCGATATTCGGATATGCGTTATAGGAAAACTGCACTCAAGAGGAGGAGGAGGAGTAAGGGGAGGAGGGGAAAACTTTGTTTAACGATTAAATCGATCTGGTTAGTGGGCCGGGTCCTCAGTCCAGGACAGGCGAGTAAAAGTAATTTTCTTCCAATCATAGAACGCCATCCCGAGTAGAATAGGATTTCTTCTTCGCTCCTGGAAGGGTTGAAAAGCAATAAAGAGCTACTTGGAATTCTTCTTCGGTTTCGAGTCTTGTAATATATGCAGGTATACTATTTATTACGTTAGTTAGCGAGTATATCATGCCTTCGACACCGTAATCATGTCATCATTGTTTGAGTTGAGAGTCAGTTCGTTATGATAACGATATAATTACGATAGAAATTCGGAGCACAAAAGCCGCCTTCGAGTACTGTGGACCACGTTGTTTAGGGCGCGATCGCGGTGGCGTAGCACAAACCTTCTCATTGTATTGGCATGTGAATAAACAAAGCACGCTGCGGATATGCACCTTCTTGCACGCAGCCGTAATGAAAGCCAATTTGTGAAGAAGGGAATGTATGCCATACAAAATGAAGGAAATTTCCACACGACCTTTGTGAGGCTCCCAACATCCCGAAACCTTCTAATAAGAAGTTGGTGACGGCGCAGAAAATAATGCGTTGGGCAGAAAAAAAAAAAGCAAGAAACATAATCCGATACAAGACAACAACGAAAGAAACAGAAGAAAGCCGCTTTATTTCCTGCTGTGCGATGAGCGTGTAGAGGCCGCTGCTTGGTACGTAGTATCGTGGTATTAGACTGTTGAGTCTTCATAGGAGCATCTCGAAAATACTTCAGGGAAGCCTACGCATTTTGAATACTTATCGAGAAGCTCTGATCGCTGATCCTCGCGAATAAGCAAGAAAGGACGAGTTACACACGATCTTCTGACCGATACCCTGAAGAAAGTTGTTCTCTCTCTCTTCGATTGTTGCAAACTTGCGGGAGATACAGCTTCAAATTATTCAGATGCGTCAGAAGCTGGCAAAATAACTGAGTCGCTAGAAATACGCTTTTTAACGCACTACAGCAACGAAGCGGGCGATTTCTAGCCCAGGCACTGTTGCCGCTCACAAGCGGAGTGTAGCAGACGACAGCGGCGCGAATCCCTAAGCCGACGTCAGAGCCAGGGGGCGCCACTCAAAGATCTCACCGCCAATAAAACGTAACGCACGAGTTAAGGTTGGCTGAAGTGCTGCCGATTATGAATTACAGCGCCATTCATGGCGTCAGTTTCGGTTTCGGCCGCTGGGAGCCCGGGAGCAAGCGCGGGGACTTTACGGCCGCCATGGCGTCAGATGTTCTGTTCAAGCCAGGAGGCAACGTTTCAAGACGCCGCTTCCCCCTATAAAGATTAGTTCCGCCGCATTCAGCCGGTCTGAAACTGCCCAAAGTTGCGGCCGGTGGTGCGAAACAGGACAAAAGACACGAGAACCCCACCAAAATGTTCGGTTTCTTTCCAACTAATATGTGTGTCGCAAGCTGAGAGGGAAGAGACAGACCACTCCGAGTTAGACCGACAGGACGCTTCTACGTCACGCCCTCCACAGGCGGTACTTACGTCACAGAGCGGCTGAACCGGGGGTTTCTGGGTCTCTCAAAATTGCGGCAACAATAAAATTGGTTCCAAGCGACGTTTTACGCCCATAATTGTAAGGCAACTTGGCAGGTTTATGAAGCGAACCATATCAGTTTTGTTTTTAGAAATCGAACTTTGGTGCCAGTACGCCTCTAAGAAACTGGGACATCTCACGCTTCTAAAATTTCTTGCAGGACACTGAGTAATGGCGTCATTGCGGTACACTCCCGCATAATGCTGAATGGGCGATCGTCCTGTATTGGTATTTAACGTCGGTATTTTTAATGACTTTGCCTTATTTTTACCCTATATTCTTCAGCAGCAGAACGTGCGGGAAACCGTGTTTTGATGCGAAGTCATTGTACGTCTCATGAGGCGAAAAACCCGGCGCGTCCCCTTTGAATGGCTGGATCGTCATCAAACTACGGAAACTGTGGCAGGAACTCAATACACGTACGCGCGGTGTTAGCGAAGTGACTTAACTACTACACTGCCCCGACGCCACATGGCAGGGCGCTTTCGAGTTTACATATTTACCTAAGGTGTGACAAGAGGAGAAGTAAAACTCAGAACGGCCCTCCCTCGTGGCTTCACAGCATTGCGAGGGGAAGCCACAATGCTTTCGCATTCAGTGCCCGCAAGCAGATTTATAAGTGCACCGGGCATTTTATTAATGAATGGCACCCATGGCATCTAGGAACGTCGGTGGGCAGGAGACGCTGGTTTAGAACAGGGGTCGGCAACCTGCGGCCCCCAGGGGGAGGAGGAGGAATAAGCGTGTCTCTAAAGCAGTCAGCCCTGGGGAAGAGTCCTCGTTCCAGGGCCCCTTGAGTCCGTCCGGCTTCTTGGGCTCTCTGCACCAGCCAAAGCGCCAGAACCCGCCCACTTCCCCTTGGCACTTCCTATAGCCGGTATTCAATGGCGTGGAATGCATGCAGGCCACCATGTGTGCGCCGCCATTATCTGTGGCCAAGCGTCTGTTGCTAGGCGACATTGTGCGCCCGGCCCGCAGATCAGGCACCCCTCTTCTCCTCCATGCAACCGTGCGAGTGCGCCGTCATTGGTTACGTCGGGCTCCGCGGGATGGCGGTTCTTGTCCATGCTAAGCACGACTGTGAAACACATGACTGTGTTTCACGTTACAAACTCTACCTCACCGAACGCAAAGTATTGCCTCGAGTTCAATGTGAGTGCGATTAATAACATCTCTGTTGACGCCACCGTTTAGAATCGGATTGAAACGGAGCAGATGCGCTCCGGTGGTTTTTTTTTTCTTCGGCGTGCGGCCGCAGTGGCCCAAGCTATACCCAAGCCGCGCCGTGTCCGCGGCGCATCGGCCAAGTCTGTGGCCCTTTCCAGTGTTTCCAAGCGAATATATTGACTGCTAAAGTTTTCAACGAATACCGCCTATATGAAGAAGGCAGACATGGCAGTTATGACCTAAAATAGGGTTAGACAGAACAGAGAAACATCGCTTCTTTAAATAAACCTTAAAATAAACGTAATTTCTATTCCATTTGTGTACATTATTATCAATTCGCCGATAGCTCTTCTCACTGCTTGCAAAGCCCCTCCCCCCCCCTCTCCCATATTGCCGTCCGGCCTCCGCCTCGTCGGCATGATGCAACTCGGCCCTCCGCCTGAAAAGGTTGCCTGCCTTTGGTTTCGCAGATCCAACCGTTTGTATGAAGCCAGGAGGGACTCAAGCGCAGCTTACGATTCTTCGCTTTCTAAGTTCCACATAGCTCTGCGTCTTTCATATATACGCCATGCTGTGGTGCACTGCTTTCCCAGAACAAGTGCGAGACCGTAGGCCGCCCGGCGAGACAGCAGTCAGCGTAAATCGGAGCTGACCTTAATAACCTTTTAAAAAAACTGCGTGTGTTTTTGTAGACGATGACCGATGTGCTTGTCGAGTGGGCTGTGTTGTCCTTGTTCAGTTTTCCGGGTTGTTTGAGTCAAACGCACTCTTGGGTGATTGCGCCTTTGTCTTTCTTGGAAATGCCAGGGTTGGTCCCAAAATTGCACACCTTGTCGATGTGGTTGTACTGACTAAGCCGCAGACACCACGGCTGCGGGGCCATCTTTGATCCACATCTTGCCTTTCCTTCAAGAAACTCCCCCACCACCCTCCTTCCGTCCATTCAAAAGGATTCAAAGGATGACAGCGAGAAATTATTTGTGCGCATTTTGTAGTTTTTTTTTTGTTGTTGTTGTTACAGAGTACAGATTTGTCAACTATTTTGACTGTACGTTTCGTAATTGCAAGCAACGAAGTCCTGACGTAGGCGGAGGGGTTCTTAGCTGAACGTCTGCAGGCTTCTATGGCTCCAAATGCTCACTTGTGCGAGCCAGTCATGATCGAGCGGCGAGCGCGTACGAGAGCTCGTCAGTGACACCTAAGAAGCTAGCGGGGAACCTGCGATGCACAGACAACTGAGCGCCGAAGAAAAGTACGAAATAGGCGCGCCCTAAACGAGCGTAAGACGTGCACAGAAATTTGCACCTCCAGACCTGCGTTAACTTTTTTTCAGTTTGCAGCAATTTGGCTGGTCTATCAGAGAAAACATTTTTTTTGAAAGCCGGCGCTGGGAGTGTACAAAAAAAAAAAAATACGGCACTGGTATTGGAACAAAAAAAAAAAAAAGCCACAACTACACCTGAAAGCAGGCTGTCATTTTTGGGGCACTCTTCCGCGCTCTGCATGGTTCAGTTGTTGTCCTGGGGCACGTGGCAAAAATTAGCCTAGCTTCACGGAATTAACGTCGCGAACGCTGATCTTAACAGCGAAGCTGCCTGGCGCTGCCTGATCGGAAGGCTACGCTTGATAGAACTTCTCAAAGCTTGCAGGTCGATTCGTGTTCGCGCCAATTCATTTTTGCCGTGTTCCGCTGCTCGCGCCATCTGCTGGAACCTTTTGTTATTTTTAAACTTCGAAAACTGCCACTATGGGGCGCCCCGAGGTCTTTTGGTTTCTTCACGGCGTATTTTTTTAAATTGCTATCGCAAAAATCAACTATGTCTTTATTTTTAATTAAAAGAACAATGCAAATGTCACTTATTGTGCTTATCACACAAATTTGCTTTGTAATGTTTTTTTTTTTTTGCTCAACAATGTCGACAAGTATGAACATTGCCACCATGTTTAGTAGTTTGGAAAAGCTTGGCCTATGTAAGCGTCTCGTTCAAGCATTCTTTTAACTTGCTGCATGTGTGCTTGGCGCTTTCTCTCCTCCTCGCGAGGCTATGCCCTCTCCACATCGCTGCGACCGCGTTACCGCATTTCGTCCCATGAAAGCTTCGCTGTTAAAAAAAATGTTTTGTCCTTCAACTTTTTTGCCGCCCTTGCCAAAATGACGCTCACGTCATCAAATGAAGGTGTTTTCAATTCACGAAAGCTTCGAGTTTACGGCATCGTCCTTTTTGTAAGTGTTCCTTCGTATAGGCTAGAGGGCACTCACTTAGGCCATAACACCGCATCACTTAAAACCTGTAAGTTCGCGGAAGCAAAATGGCGTTATAATCCCCTCACTCCTCCCGCCTGCGCAGGTGTGTCATTGGATGACTTATCCGTGGCCTTTGCCTCCACCTTCTGCAGGACCATCCATATCTGCCACCTCCTCATTTCCCGAACTGTTTGTTCTTGGAAGTCATTTGTTGAGACCTTTTTTTATTCGAGTGCTCACCCTTTCACCTTTTGGGTGTACTGGTTGGGATTTGTCAACTACGTATTGAAACTAATGTTGTCTAATCATTAACGCCAACGCGCGAAAAAATTAGGTTCTGGGAAGCGTTATCAGCGATAAATGTCATCCAGCTGCTCCCATAAGCCATGTTAGGCGCACGCTATTCTTCCCGATGCTTTTGTATTTCGTTCTCTTCTGCACTTACTTCGATGTATATATATATATAAAATCAGCGCCGAGGTATTAGTGCTTAAAAAGTCGTATGTACTACCAACATATAAAGAAAGACAAGAATCGCGCCATATAGTGTGAAATCGGTAGAAAAAAAAAAGTCAAATTGAGTCGAAGTTTTAAGTCAAAGGTATAGTCAATTTTGAGTCAAAGTTAATAAGGCAGCAGATGTTCCAAGAACGGCTTGCTTATTTAGCTGAAGTTTCTAGCCCTGGCTATAAAATGTATTTGTTTATTTAAATGTACATGTGTTAAAGATCCTAAACTGTTGTAGAAAACGAAGACTCGAAGGTAATCTGTAAGGAAAAATCAGGGCTAAACGCTATCCCACTGAAGGCGAAAATAAATGGTTAGCGTAGGCTTCTGCAGAACTAGTAATTTCAAAATCACTGTAAAAAAGCTGATACTAAAGAGGGCACGGAGGCTGAAGCGCTGTCGAAGGGCCGCCGAACGCCCAGGTCTTTGAAATCATCATAGCAAAGTAACTGCGACAGCAGTAAAATTTTCAACTCTTGTAATATGTATAGATGTCGCATTTGACCACTAAAACTTGGAGAAAATGTGCAGTTAAGTAGTAGCCCTAGCCCCCCTTATTGAGTTCGAAGAATTGTGGCGCTCAGGAGCGGCGTTTTATGGTGTTTGCCTCAAAAGGTGAACTGAAGGGTTTAAAATGGAGTTTACACTGTTTCCAAATACACTTCCGGGGCCCTCCAGGCGGGTGAGTGAGCCAATAGGTCTGTGAAGTGTCAGAAACGTTTCCGGTGGTAGCTGTCTTACCTTTTAGCGCCCCCCCCCCCCCCCCCCCCCCTCTTCCTCCCGTTTTCGTCTCAAGCTGTTCACTTCGCGCCTCCCTGCAAAAATAGAGAAATGAAGCTTTGGTTTGGTCGGTACACGCCAGACTCGCCCTGCGTGGGCACGTTGCTTTTCGCTTAACCCGCAACGACCCCTTTCCTCAAGCATGGTTGAGGAGACGTGTGTCCTCGCCTGAGAGACAAAGAACCCCTTCCCGGAACCAACCGTTTTCGTTTGCACATAATAATCATATCCATAAAGCACAATAGAATCGGGAATAACTAAAAGTTTCCTCGTCTCTGACGAACTTGGCGTTGCGCTTAGCCGCGCCATGACTGAAAGTGAGCGGGTCCCGCTCGCGGAAGCGAGGAACCAAGACTGAGCCAGTCTGCGGCCCTCTTCGTTCCTCGGTGCAGTTTCGGACGCGGTTGACGTGGCGACGATGACGGCGGAGGGGTGACGTCAGGTGGTTAGCGAAGGGTACTCTTGCGAGTCGGCTGCAGAAGTGGGTGCAGGCCGTCTCGATCTTCACGCGGCCCACGCTCCAACGACGCCCGCAGCCCTCGCGTGCGCAATATTTTGCTCTCTCTGTGTGTGCTTACGAGGATTGCGCAGCTAGCACCACGCCGGGGGACCTTGGGGGCGGAAGGAGACGGCCAAAATGGAACAGCTGCTCACGGGCTGGCCATTGCGTCACCTTGCCGCCCTTCCGTACTACCCGTTAACTTGCTCTGATCTTTACGCACTGCTCCAGTTTTTTTTTCTTCGCCGTGTGCCTATTTCCTTTCGTCTTTTTCTCCTTTTTCTCGTCAAGCATCGGTACCGCTCCAGTTTTCCCCGAACGCTGCGAGAAATTTCGAGCTGCAGCAACACTGTGGCCACTTTCTACCCGCTCGCTCATGTATCATTCAGGGGCGCATATACACGCTTACTCCCGTGGTACTCGAAACTGATGGTGCGAGGCCGAAGTTGCAGGCTCGCCTGAGAGACAGCCCGACCAGCTGGGAATTTCTAGTCCTAGCACTCACTTTCTCGACGTTCCGGTGTCTGATTCGCTATCGCCCAGGTGCCTGGTGGGATAGTAGTGGGCGATGCCGTATATTGTAGAAATTCAAAGTAGTCATTTTACGATACAATGTCGATGTGCGCCTGATTCCAAGTAAAAAAAAAAATTACCGTTCGTGCGTACGCATGCACGCACCTACTTCACAACCTACGATCGGCACAGAAAATTAACCCTATGATGGTGACGATGGGCCACGTTGTATACGTACGCCACGACTCATCGTCGCCATGATCATGGTTCATGATTTCATCATCAAGAACAGCGTGGAAGTGGGCTCTTCCTTATTAGTGCTACACGACCTGGACTGAGGTGTGCAAGAGTGGCGCAGGTCACAAGGGTGTCCCTTCCCACCCAAAACGTGCGGAATAGGGCTTAATGCGTTGTATATACTGTACACGGACAGCTGACATATGAGGCGTTTTTTTTTAAATAAGCCAGATCCAAAAACAGAAACGAAGTCAGATAAAACTTCAGTGACAAGAAAAACTCGGCAACTTTCCCATGAAAAAAAAAGGTGAAAAGAAGATATGTGAGATAACGCTCTTGAAACGTGTACGCAGATCGTAGTTCGTATCGAAAATGAGCCAAATCCATTTGCCCTATGGCAGTTTGCTTTTGGCTTGTCTGTTCGGACTGTTTCTTGGGTGTTTTCAGAAGTTTATTTTTTTTTTATTGCTTTTCGGAGCTGGCTTGTCATGAATTCAGGCAGCAATTAGGAGATCGACGAAATATCTGTCGCCAGACGTCGACGACAACGTGAATGGAAGAAGAAATGAACGAAATGAAACTGAGAGATGTGAAACAATCATCTCATCTCGTCTCCCCCGTGCCTACGGCACAACTCTGGTTATACTTTTTTACTCCCATATTTACTGTTTAGTACTTAACTAAATGGCTGCCGCTTTCAAGCCCTGGTAAATCCCCCCTCCCCCTCCGAGGGTACTAACCACTTCATTAAGGTGCAGAAGATATGATCAGCCTTCTTGTGAAGCGTTTTGGAAATTCATGGCAAGGCAGTGCAGAGGTTGCTTGATTCGTGAGTGCCTTCAGGCGTGCTCAAGAAAGTTATGCTACGGAAGAATTGGAAAAGAGCTGGTAGTGGTGCCAAGAGGACTCACATTCTCTTCATGTGTAGTTCTGTTGTTGAAGCCTTGTTGCATATGTTTAATGCCTTTTCCGCCCATACTCCATCTCGCCATTCTTGAAAGTCAATTTAAATAAAGTTTTCTTAAGAATGCCGCATCAGCCTGAATGTTTCAATTGAATATGAGCCAAAATCCAAACTTATCGTCCAAATATTGCTCAAATTCACCGCATAATTTTTAATGACTTGTAGTCATAAACTTCCCCTATCTGACATGTAAAACATACCACATAATAGCTTTGACAGCGTTACATTTAGGTCCGATTACAAACGTCCGCTTTTTTCTCAAATTCGCTTTAGGTGGTTTTGGGTCATTCGAGAAAAAAAAACGCCTCATATCTACTTAAGTATGGGCTTGCGTGCGTGCGTGCGTGCGTATGTATGTATGTACGTGTATGTATGTATGTATGTATGTATGTATGTATGTATGTATGTATGCATGGGCGTGTGTATACGCACTGTGTGCGTGTGTATGCATACACCCATCATCATCGTCGTCGTCGTCGTCGTCGTCGTCTTGTTAACGACTGCAGGCGAAGGGCTCATCCATAACTGAAACTGTTCCTATCTTAATCCAGTCTTCTCACCCCGCCACCGATGCTTCCCCATTTCTCCCACCCTACTTCTCTCCAACTCGACATCCTTGCGTTTATTTTAGCTGTTTTTCTGCTCTGGTTTGTCCTCGCTTTCATTTTATTTTCCGTTTGTAGTCGATGTCCAGCAATAACCATATTCTATGTTTATACCAATTCCTCTAAAGTGGAACCATCCCTGAGTGTTTTTAAGTGTTGGTCCGCTTGGAATCTCGTAACGAAAGAAGCGCCCGAACAAGCACGCCGAGCTGGCCCATGGCTCACAGGGAATCGGAGAACTGTAGCGAATGCCGCCTCAGCGCACTTGCTTCCGCGACGCTGATGGCAGTGTCTTTCCGCCTTAGGAAGTTCCACACAGGTCAGTCTAGTGGGATGCTCACTGCCATCTGTTGGTAGGACCTTCTCGTAACGTTGACTTACTATAACGCCGCCGTAACCCGAACTACCCACGTGAAGTCTCTTCCTGCCGTCGTATGCCACGCCAGGATTTTGTTTTGTTTGAGGAGCGAAAGTTGTGCGCTCAGCACCTGCTATGGTTGGTGTTACACAAATGCCGTAAATGGCTCGGTAGCCTTGTTGCTCTCAACGTGCTTTGCACGCTGCAGTAGCGCTTAGCCGCTCCGCTTGGTGTCTTGTCTCGTATCTCCAGCACCACGAACCCGACGCCTAACTTGATTTTTGCTTACTTCGGCGGGTGCGCGCTGAGTGTATTATCCCGTGAGAATCGCTGACGGTGCCTGTAGAGCTGCCGTCGCAAGTGGCCCTTGGAGTGCAGCCTTCTTGTCGTCGTCGCGGTACTGGTCCGTGGCTCCACGCGTTTGGGATTCCGTTCGCCACATTCCACAGAGGTGTGCCTGTATCGCGAGAGTATGCCCCAGGCATCTTGCGGACGCGGATGCTTCGCCCTGGGCCGTACCTAGTGGCGTCGGTGTCGCGTTTCTCGAGGATGCAGGCTCTATGTTGGGCGGATTTCAACTCGAACTGAAAAAACAAAACAAAACGAAAAAGAGCGCCGACGTACGGATGCTCGTAGTTTTCGTCCGAATATATACTTCTGGTGTATCATAAATATATTAGGCAGTTCTACTGCGCAAGGATGTCCCTTTCGATGCAAATATCCTTCGAACACTGCCAACAATTCCGCCCGCCTGAAAGCGACTACGCCCTTTTCGCGCGGGTGCGCGCAAAACATCATAAATGCCTCTAAAACTGTACGAGCAAAACTGACGCTGCAATACTACCGCGTGTAAACGAGGTTAATGACTCAAGCCGGAATTTCCACAGTAAGCTTAGCTTCTTCCCGGTCGTCAGGCTAATTACTCGTCGAGCTCTTCGATCCCTTGCCGTTGTGTGTCGCTTATCAATGGAGTTCAGGGAGCCTGGTTCCCCTTGCCGAGCTCTACACTACTGTCTGCCGTCCGCAGCTTGGGTATGCTTCTCTAGTCTGTATAGCTTCACGCGGAGAAAGAGCTGCAGGCTTATTGGCCGTGTATAAAAGTAGTCACTTCGTCACTTAGCCAGTACTACTAAAGTTAACTTTTGCTCATGTCGTGTATTGACGCTACCGTGTCCAATCTCCAGGCGGACAAAGCGGACCCTCCATTCCTCATGAAAATCATTCATGGCACAACGTTTTGTAATCAGCTGCTAAACCATGTCTACCAGAACGCAGAACACTTTTAATAACCCTAAATGCCTCTGTGGTTTGTGCCCTGATTGTGCAGCGTACGTACAGTCAGTACACTGGACATTTAGAAAGATTTCATAATTTCCCAACTTCGGTTTGTAAGCATGTCCGTGGTCTTATCCTGACGTAACTGACCTTGTTTTTAATCCCTGTGGGCATGACCTTGGCTAGCAGTCGGGCTCTTGCAACAGCATGAAACGTAAAAAAAAACTGTTCTTGTTTTTTTTTTTTACCATGTATCATTATTACATGTGTACCATCGTTTTGTTGGTACTTCTGCGTGAGTTAATGTTAGGACCCGTGGTCAGGGGCATTGCAACATAAGCGGGTGCGTGTAAGGGGCTGTCCAATACACCTAAGCAGGTATGTGGTACACTAGGCTAGGCTTCATAGTACGCGCACAGATTTCTTGTGGTCAAGCGTCCTCGTGCGCGCACTTATAATTAATTGGCTGATGGTGTTGACTGGCTGAAATGATTGAGTGGATAAGCCGTTTTATAATGCGTGCACCAATACACCTGTGCGGATATGTGCTGCTATGCGGGCACGAAGCACTGTGCTAGGCTTCAGGGCACGTGTACAGGCTTTAGAGTGTACGCGCAGGTTTCTTACGGTTGGCCCACGCGCGCCAATAGTACTAATCATCTGGGTAATTTTGTTCTGCGCTAGTGATCTCTAATTTCGTGAAGAACACGCAGCTGAGCTTCCCAGTGGACAAGCTGTTTGATGCTTGGTCCCAGGGGTGGCTGCTTTGCGTACGTTCGCGTGCACGCCGGTCACAACGCAGACGGCGCGAATGCCCGAGCGTTTCAACGAGCAAACAGAAAATCGAAGTGCGGGGCTCATCTCTCCCTATTCCCAGGGACTTTTGAAACATCGTATTGGGGTCTCCGCTGCCCCGGCGGACGTCCTGGTTGGGGAAGGAAAGTGGCGGAGGGGGAAATGGGTTACCACCTCGATGCCGTAATTGAGCCGCCTGTCTCGCGACCTGCGTATGCGGGCCGCGCACTCGGTCAGCCCACGCCGCCGCCGCCGCTGTTATGACTCGCACGCTGCGGCACGGGCCAGCCGGAAAGGGTTGGAATGAAAGCCAGCGTGCGACGATACCGCCCGTGGCCCCGCCGACGGGCGTGGCGCAATACGCTGGGAGCAGTGGCGCGCAAGCGCTTTGCCTGACCCGTGAGCTCTTTGTTGCGATCGCGAATGGTCGCCGCTGCGGGCAAGCTGGGAAATGCTGACCATGGATTGTGGCTGGACGAATTGCATCCAACGGGCGTCGCTTCGATTCGGGCCAACAGGGAGCTCCAGCGGAAGCGGGAGGCGGATTACGAACAAAGTGATGTGTCCTCCGATGGGATATAACCTTTGTGGCCAACGTTGTCCCACCGGGGCACAGTGATGCAAAGCCCAATAACCGCTCTCCCCCCCTCCCCCCCCCCCCTCGCTCTCCCCCACTGCTCCATCAGTACCTCCTACGTGAACCGGATGGAGCGTTCACGATCATTTTTAATAGTCGCATGACAAGTCGGAGAAGTTCCTTCAGTGACTTCAGTTTGTGGTTTAGTGCTTCTGAAAAGCTCTGAAAAATCCATGGGATTATTTGTTTCCTTTGTTTATTCAAATGCTCTATCATTTTTTTCTTTGTTCCCGCCACCATCCTCAGTTCCCGGTGGTTCAAGCTCTATTTCTGATACAGGCAAGATGTATATAGGCCTCGCATGCACAGGGGCACGTTAAAGGATCACAGGTGGTCTGAATGTATCCGCATCGCTCCGCAAGTAAAAGTGACCTCATAGCCCAAGTTGAATTTCGGTGCATTAAACCGAAGTATACATTTGACGGCTTGTGTTTATCAGTGCACCACTAAATATTATTTTTGTTTGTGTGTTTTCACGGAGAATTCCGCAACGGTTTCATGCGGCACGTTTTGATACGGCAATAATACTGAAAACATACTATTGCAACTTGCTAAAGCTTGACGTTGGGCTAGTTGGGTACTGTTATTGACACTAAAAAACTGCGCAAAGACGAGTACGGAAGAGGTGACAATTTCAGGGAACTTGAACCGTTCCCTGAAATTGTGTGCCGCTTCCCCCGCTCCCCCCTTCTTTTTTGCTTTTTTGTACGCCGGTATATGCTTTCACTGGCTACTCCCATTCTCGAAACAAAGCCTGAACTACGCGTTGGGCTTCAGTGTAGGCGGAGTAAATCCGACAGAACCGCATCAAACTGTGTAAACGTTGACTCTGGTCATGCTAATCGTAGAGGAGCGGCTTCAGCGTGGAGCAGGATGCGAGACTCCCTTTTCTTTTGCAGTATCGCTAGTATTCCTGTTACGGCCCTTCGTAGCCACAAACGCGAATTGGTTGGCCCGTGTTCCAGTGCCAATTTCTTCAATCAAATTGGAGAGAGAGAGAGAGAGAGAGGAGAGAGAGAGAGAGAGAGAGAGAGAGAGAGAGAGAGAGAGAGAGAGAGATGTTTATTCCCACCTATTTCGGTGGTCAGCAGTCCTAAACGCGTCTTTGACACCGCGAGCTTGTCGCCAGGAAGTCTGCTTTTGCTTTTTTTCTCGAGCCTGCCGGAATGCGAATGGCCCCGGGGGATGGGGCTACGTGATGCATGGGCTTACATCAGAGTTACCGTGTAACCAAGGTTTGTGCGTCACCTGCCTGTAGCCCGTTCACATGCAACCCGACACAGCCTCCATCGTGCTTGCAGACACGTTTGCGCGTATGCGTTGAGCTGGCAGACCTCCGACGGACGAGGTTTCTTCTTATTTTTGACCGGCGCCTGAGTCAACGGGCAGGTGAGAAGCTGTGTGCGGATGTGCGCAAGGCGTATTTCTTTATCGACACCCCTGCACGACGCCGTTCATCAGCGGCCCTCGAGCGGCAGGTTCTAGCGCCTACTGCCCTGGTGTTTATGTCGAGTGTCCTCAGCTGTCGCATTGTTCGGCAGGAGCGGTGCAGTGCTGCGTGACTGCTGCCGCACCGGGCCAGCAGCGCAGCGCTGCTGGGCCCACATTTTTTCAAGGACGGCCGCTGGTGGCGTGAAGACGGGGTGCTCAAAGGCTGCGTGCGCTCGCCGCTTCTTTTAAGAGCGAATGCTCTTTATAAGCGACCCCAAACCATCCACCGCCGGCGTCGGCGGCGGCGGCGGCGGCGTCCGCAGTGCTCTTTAAAGAAGAAACAGCATCCGGCGCCAGGTTTCGATCCGAGGTCTTTGCGGGCCGCAGCCCGACGCTCTACCGAATAAGCCACGGACGCGACGCTGATATTGTCAGTAACGTGCCTTATATCTTTAACGCATTCAAACTACGTCGTCAGCGGCGTGCGTTGGCGACTCAGCGGCGTTATAGCGGCTTGATAACTGCGTGGTGTACACGTGATACTACAAACCCGATGGAAGAGATGGAAGAGAAGGCGGCGAGGCGGTGGGCTGCGGGGGCCGAGCGCAAGCGCCGCAAGCGGGCCGACAACCGTGCATTCGCACTTTCACATTCTCCCCCTCGGGGAAATGCGGGGGAATTTTTTTCCTGCGTCTGCAGTCTGTCACCCACTGTTAGCAGCTTGCTGCTGCTGACGCGGCGTATTACTAATTGCGCGCACCATCAACGTGCCGACTTACACACACGCACGCCCCGGCTCCTAGCTTCGACATGTAGGCCAGGCGAGTAGCCCAAGTTTCGAATCCATCACGTTGGTGATTTATTAATCGTTTCGGCAATTATATGTTCAGTATTGTCCAATATTCAACTCTCGCCGAATAATCGAATGTACCATGAATGTGTCGAAAGCTTTTCACCCTGGGTATATGGAGATCATAGCATCCCTCAACGCTTAACGATCGTAATTGCTCTTTTGAGAGGCCAGCGATTATTTCACCTATACATAGCACATATTTTATTCCCTGTGCAAAGCCGCCGTGTACTTTTTCCGAGTAAAGGGCGCCATTATCACGTCGGATCATCGTTGTAGAAAATAAAATATTTTCCGGCAATGCGGGCGTTAACGCCGGGGGCACGTTTAGTTGTATTAGTAACTTTGAACTGGACGAAACAGGCGTGTTTCACATGGCTGTTTGGATGCGTCGATCTTTTTTTTAAATGTTCTAGCGCTCTAGGAACCGTTAACCCGCGTGCAAGGTTTTGTTGTTGCAAGGTGAAATAAACAGCCCATAATACTGCTAATTATCTTCATTGTTTAAAAATACTTATGGATGCGTGGAAGTAACTTGCGCTAATTGCGAGCATGGATAAGATTGATAACTAAATAACGCCACAAGGTGTGCATGGCGTAACTTCCGGCCACTGTCAGGGATCAGATTTGCTAGCCACGCAGTTACTCCATTGTCAGACCGCTTCTTCAGCGTGGAAGCTGCCGTTCTTTGATGTCCACCAAGAATAGCCTTGTCAGCTGCGGATGCCGGACAGCGGAAGCGCATCTCTCACTCCAAGCGTGAATCCCGCTGAGGGAATTTTACTGACAACCGAGTGAAACGGGGTTGGATTCCCTTGGGCTTCTTCTGAATGCAGTGTGCATACACGCACAGGGTGCTTTATCCTCGCCGGGGAAACATAAGTGCACCGGAAAAAGCCCGTCTCGAGTAACGCTGTGAGAAAAAGTCGGCTCCACGCCAGGGACGCATCATGTGGCGAGTGTTACGCGCGTCTCCCCGAAGTCTGCTGCAATGCACCCTTTGTTGTTGGGCGCGGTCCAGCGCGTCTGCCGCATGACGCGCTGCTGCAGCGTGCGCCAGCAGCAGGCACGTAAGACCGCGATAACGTCTCAAGTGGCACTCGTCTTTCCCCTCGTGACGCATGCACCGGGCGGGACCGGGACTCGCATTCAGCGTTTGCGCGTCCGCGCGACAGCTCCACGCGACAATCTTGTGTGGCGCAGCTCGCTGCTTTGAGATCTCTCTCTCTCTCTCTCTCTCTCTCTCTCTCTCTCTCTCTATATATATATATATATATATATATATATATATATATATATATATATATATATATATATCAGAATGCTGCTGCGGTAAGCCCGAGCATTTTGTAAGAGGGCGCCTAGTGCGGTGCAAAATTTGGCCCCGGCCGAAACGCCGGTAACCGCATGCACATAAGTAGTTATCAATTCCTCTCGCACACAAAGACCGCGAATGCTACCGCCGTGGGCAAAAAAAAAAATAAAATGTTGGGATGATCAGACTTAAGACTACCCATTGCCGGCGGTATAATTGCAGTGGAACCTTTTTCTTTAGTGACTGTCTAGCTTGGGGTCACCGGGTATTTATAAAGTGAGCGGGAGGTGGGTTGCGGCCTCGAGAACAACAACTAAACTTTTGGCAAGCGAACAGACCACTATAGAGCTGCGCGTAGTGTGTAAAGAGCTCGGTGTCTGATGACACGCACGCATTCAACTGGCTCGTCTCGTGTATCTGGGCGTGCTGCTCTCGGGCGCACGCGCCTTGTCATAGCGGGGTGGCGTAATCCCGTGTCACGAGTGCGCAGCCTGAGATGCCGTATCAAAATACTACGTCTAGCCTGACAAGGTCACCGTGGGCGTGAGTCAGTCGCATCGTGGACTGCCGTTTACGTTCGATTTTGTTTACGGTCTGTTTTTGTCATATCACATGCTCGACATATATCCCTCCGATGTCGAATACACTGCGGCAACTGAAGGTGACATAATCATCACACGCGCATCATTCGATAGAGAGGATCGCATATCTTGAAACAAAATGTAATGCTTTTGCGCTCCCGCGCGCAAGCAGTGTCTCTGAAGTTTTATTCCCTGAACTGCAGTCGTTCGCGTTGAAAGCAGCGGCTCGTTGCCGAGCATTTATAGCAAGCGAGTGCCGGACTGGCCTTACGCGGTTGAAGACTTCGACCGCACCGGAGCCTCAGCTTCCTTCTCATTGAAAAGCGGCTGCAGAGCATCTTGAAGAACTCTGGGCGTACGGCAATCTACGCTTTTTTTTTTTCGCGAATAATGTAGTCTAGTTAGGTGCGGTTGGCGTTAAACTTGGCACGTTCGTTGTTCTGCCATAGCATTCTTTTGATTCAAGCGAAGTTTTTCGGTGTCTTCGTGCATAAGTCTGGGCTTTTTTTCATGACCATAAGGCATACAGGGCTAAGGTGAACATCCTTAACACATTAGGTGAGAATTCCATGGTTGGCCTCGCGTCTGGCATATACTGATCCGAAAACCATAAAATGAATTTCTGGGTCTGCTTCGGAGTGAAAAATGATCCCCCCCCCCCCTCCCCTTCCCTCCCCAGAAAAAAAAAAGAAACTGCGTTTTTTTTTTTTTCTGGTTTTCGGCAAGGTTTTTGTTCCAGTAACGTTGCGACACCCTGCGTAACACCGCGCCGTTTGGGAGGAAAGAGGGCTTCTTCCCTCCTTTCTCACCGCTCTCGTCTGTTCCAGGTGCACGAGGGAAAGCTCCTGCTCTACTCGCGTTTCGCCACGTGTGCTTGTTAAACAATGTGCCCGGTTAGTATAAGTGCGGAACGACGAATTCGCCAAAGAGATCGTCATAACATCGTAGCTATACCGCAGCAGCCCTCTACGGGTTACGGGTAATCGTGTTGATTGATTAATTGTAGGGTTTAACGCGCCGACGCAACGCAGGCGATAAGGCGCGCCGTAGGGGAGGGCTCCGGATTAATTTTGACCACCTGGGGATCTTTAACGTGCGCCGAAATCTCGGGCACACGGGCCTTTTTGCTTTTCGCCTCCACCAGAAAAGCGGCCGCCGCGGCCGGGAACCGAACCCGTGACCTCGTGCTCAGCAGCGCAACGCCTTAGCCACTGAGCCACCGCGGCGGGTACAGGTAATCATAACCGGCAAAGCGTATTAGAACCGCGCTACGCATATACATAGTAACAAGCTACCGGCGTCTGAAGACCTCGGAAGTTGCTGTTATAGATGCTACCGCTTTTCGAGCATGTTCAGCCAGTTGGTGTGTACAGCGTATAATTGCATTATAAATTAAGATATTTTCCAATGTCGACGGGCCATGAGCTGAAGTGTGGATGGACGACGCGGCACGCAGGGCGTCGGGGAACAACGCTGTCCGGCCTAGCGTTGGGCCGGCCGGGCGCAGAATCTCGCCCGGGGTCGTCTATCTCGTCAAAGATAGGCCGCGCGCGTGGGCGGTGTCGGGTGGCCTGCCCGTTTCCCGGATTCGAGGGGCCTCGGCGCGCGCCGTGTTGTTGTCGGACGTCTCCTCTCCCGAGCCTGTTTGCGTGGACTCGTGAAGTGCGCCCGTGTCGTGGTACGCCAGACCCGGAGATTTCTTCCTCCTCTTGTCTTTTTCCCCGATAGGCCGCGAGGCTGTTTTCCATGCCGCCCCGCTCTGCGAACACCCGAAGGTCGCTTTTGTCGGGCCAGCGTCTGTACGCCTCTGCAAAGCCCGAAGGCGCCAGCGACGTTACGCCTACCGGTTGTGCACTTTCTCGAGAAATTTGTTTTAGCTATCCCGCCTATCTGCTGTAAAAGCAGGGACTGTGATTTCAAGCGCTACGTGATTTAGCTGTCGCGTCTCAAAGCAACACAACCGCAGTGAAGCAGCACAGTCTCAGTGCTATAATGCTTTGAGGGGAGTGAATATATTATCGCACCAGCACCTTGGCGTCGGCGGTGTATTAGGTGTAATAACGGGCTGGTTTGCCGGTCTTCTCGTATTGCAGCAAGTGCGCAGACGCGCCCTTGAGTCCGGTAAACTGCGATTGCGCAGTTGCCGCCTTTTTGGCTTAGTAATCAGTGACGTTGAAATAGCCGCTACAACTGGCGTGTTAAGAAGGGTAGACTGGTCTTCTAGAAACGATTTTTCCCTAAATGGAAATGCATAAAAAGAGATTTTTTATCACTCAGTTTCATAAGCGGACGAGGTCGGAAGTGTCGAACTCGAAGTAGCAAACAGAATAGGTCAACTCGAAATCAATTGGTAGAAGCAAGATCACTGGCATACTGCAGTGCCTGCAACAGTGCGAGAATCGAGGAAGCATTAAGTTTAAGGGCAGGGAAGAATTCTGTTGTTGGCTGAACGAATGAAAGGCCAGCGTTTTCTTTTCACACCGGTGTGGGTCTTATTTTAGGAAAAATAGCGCGCGCAAACAGACGGGGCTGAGTAGAGGAAACACGACACAAGCGCGGTGTTCACGAGTTTTCTCTGTTCTGCCTTGTTATTATCATTAGCGACGGAGTGTCTACACACTCTGAGGGGCATGTGGTAGCGTAACAAATATTTATGAAACAATCAAACTGCAGTGGCGATATGTGGGCAGTTGTACACTGGGAACGCTTGACCACAGGACAGTCGTGGCATGGGTAATCCGGTAGGCGAGGTTGCGACGATAACTAAAGAGGTGAAAAAAGGGCTGACGGAGATGAAAAAAAAATGTAGTAATCGGCCGGGTATCTGCTTCTTTCGTTGCAAATGTCGGCAAAAGACGATAGTTTTTGTCGACATTTGCCAAGTAAATGCCTCCCTTCGCTTTCCCGCTCACCTCGCATGTTGTTCCTCTTGCGACGCGCTCCTCCCAAGGTAAATACGCTAAAGGTTTGCTCAGCTCAATTTAAATTTACTGCGTTCCACTGCTCCAGGCCGGGTGCTTCGATGCCAGCGCTGCCGTACGGCGGAGACGCGCGTGAATCGACGTGCCCTACTTCAACGTTTATAGAACCGCGTTGCCCTAGTCCACGTGCGTTCCAAGCGGACGTGGAACCTATCTAGTGAAACCTGTCGTAACTGTTGCCACTTGGTTTCTTAACATGCCGCCAGAAGCACTAGTGGCGCGGGCGACAGCAGGCGAAGGAGTGAATTTGTTTTCTGCAGCGGATGTAGTATTTTATTTCGCAAAAATCAAGCATCTGTGAATGTTTTTATAAAGGAATACTGTAAATATCCCTTGTGTATTAATTTTATGTCTTATATTAGCGTAGCTTGTTCTTGTTCAACAATGTTGACAAGTATGAACATATAAACCGGACTTAGACGTTTCGATTTGGCTGTGAGCATATAAGACTATTGCGCAGACTTTGTTTCACTTTGGCCGGCTGGCTGAATCGAGTCACAGACAGACAGGTAGACAGACCAAAATTTCTGGGTTCAAGTAGCCTAGAAAGACTATTGTCTTTAGAAAGGAAACACTGCTGGAAACGACGGAATGTATGTGGCTGTTAACGGAGGAATGAGATATATGATTGAAAAAGCTCGCAAAAATTCATCGCAGGCTGCCCGATGATTTACAGTTGTCACTAGCCTGGAAGTCTGCTGACCCACTTCTGTTTGTAGTTTTCGAGGTTTTACGCGTGGAAGGGGCAACCGGCTTATGAGGCATGCCGTAGTGGAGGACTGTAGATTCATTTAGATCATCCGCGGTGCCCGTCTTTTACGTGCAATGAAATGCTGACACACTGGCCCGCTCATGTGTCGCCTGAATCAGAAAAGCGGCCGCCGCGCCGGAATCGAACCAGCGTCCTCTTGCTCAGCAGCAATACGCCTTCAGCCACTGAGCCACCGCGGCGTGTGCAACTCTAGTCCACAAAAAGGGTGACGCCAAAGAGCTTCAGCGCCAAGTAAAAGTTATTATTGTTAAACGTTACCTCTATTATTGAAGACATACCGAACAGGCAGCATAATTCGTACATTCGACTATGTAATTAAGAAATGGCGAATGCATTTCATGCAGGTGAGAGCGCTGCGTGATGAGAAAAAAAAAAAAAAAAAGAAGCTTCAGCAATTTGCGCTCCGAGATAAGATCAGAAAATTTGAGGGAAAAGATTGAGTTAGAACCGACGCAGGACACTGGATCAGTTAGGAGAGGCATGCACTAGAAAGGCTTTCGTCGATTAGCGGACATCAACAGGCTAATTGATCGATGGCGTTACTTCCAATGATGGCGTTCTTACTCGTACGACGTTAATTATAACGTTACCCCTGACGACGACATGATACGCTACTTAATGCGTCTTTGCTTCTTCTTTGGCAGTCACAACGTTCTTTACAGCGTTGATATCAAGAATGCGGCGTTCACCTTTAATAAAAGAGAGGTGCGCCAGTTTTGTCTGCATTTATTCATCGCCACCTTGCGCATCCCCTCCGGCATTTGTCTTTCATCTGGCCTTGCACGGCTGTGCGGTCTCCTCTGTGCCAGTGCTGCGACATCCTGTAGCAGCCCCTTCGCACGATGTATGCAGCCTGTCTCAGCTCTCTTGGCGCACAACGTATAGCTATCACGTTTCATCGAGGTCGAGCGCGCGTCAACGGCGAGAGTCCTTTCGATCAGAGAAGCCCGGCCTAGACGCCTCGTCTCGGCAGGGGACGAGTGTTGGCCCGCTCTTCCGTGATTTATGTGCACGGCATGCATAAAACAGGAGCACGAGGCTTACCGCGCGACCAGCGAGCGTCGCGTCCCCTTTGTGGCCGCGGAAAGGAGGCCCATTGCGCGAAACGGGCGCTGGCGTGTGATGCCGGGTTCGTTGGCATGTGAGCGAGCGCCTGGCGACAGTCCCGTGCACTCCGCGGTGTATCGCTCAGAACTGCTTGCGGGGCTTCGCTGCTTACCGCCCTCCATGCTCAAGGCACTCTTTCGCCACTCGGATGAAAGGCATGCCTCGATGCTACGAATGCAGCACGCAGGCGCATTCGCTCGCAGCGCCGGAATCTCTACTATAGAATTGCTGCAGCAGCAATCTGCTACCTTCCACGGCGATTCGATATTTAAGATTTTGTGGATTGCTTGGTTATATTCAGATTCAAACTGCCTGGAAACTCCCGCCCTTGCTCAATCCTAACTCCTAGTGAATACGGGCGCGCACCCGTCAACTGCCCGCCCGACAGCGGCGAGCAGCTTCCGCGCGTTCGCATTCAGAGAGCGTCATGCGTGTGTCGCGGCCATTCGTGATAAATCTAAAAGCACAGGCGCGCACGGTGATGCCGACTGTCTGACTTTTTTTCGCGGGCAACCTGCACGAGCGCGAAACTTGCCACACGTTGCAGTCTGGGAGGCAACGTGCGAGCGTGATGGGAGTCGACATAAATCGGGTTATTCACTTTTCGCGAGGGTTCTATAGAATGTGCTTTTAATATCTGTGGACTGAAGATTTCCAATTCGATGGCTGCTTTCGATAAAAAATGATGGTGTAAAATCATCAACTCTTTAATAATGCAGGACGTTCTGCCAGGAATATCAGTGGGCGAGGTTAAACTTTCGCTGTGTCTATACAGTGCCGTCCCGACGTCGCTAACACTCCACTGAAGTGACATCCGGTCGCTTTATCTTGCGTAAGCCGCGTGTGGCACTACTTCGCACTCCCAAACGTTTGTGGATTGGCTGGTCTAATAACGCCAGGCTTTCCTTGACGTACCTAGCCTCACGTAACCTGACCTGACCAACCTAACGTAACCTAACCTAACCTTATTCAACGTAGCCTAACCTAAAGTATACATATCTAACACCACAACCGGCAATTTAAAACTCTTGAAAATGAATACTAACCTAAGTTAACTAATTTTTTTCGAAACAACAAAGACTAAAAGAAGGAAAACAGCAGCAGCGCTGGATGCGAGTCTCTCGGCTTTTTGGATCACGAAGCAAATGCGTCATAATGCCAGTCATCACAGGCCGCGCCAGGCCAGACTTAAAAACGCGAATGCCGTCGGATCTAGCCATGGCTGCAGCCCTGAGGTGGAGCGCCGTCGGACGGCGCTCTAGACCCGGCGTTAAACTTTTCCAGCCGGGTTCAAGTACACTAGTCAGAGCCCCAATTTCACTCGTAAAACGGCGTTCTATATTGCTTGGGGTGCCCTTTGCTACAGCCAAGTTGCCACAGATGTGCTTAATAGAGGGCCTTGCCTCTCGTGGCCGCATTGTTTGCATGCGCTTCAATTTGCCCTGATTTGTCGCCTAAGGCCAGTTTCCGACTGTTGTCGCAACTAACAGGGACATCATCTGACGTCTGGGTCAACTGAATTGCGCAAGGCGCCATTTCCTGCGTCTGTAGCTTACGATACGCCTGTTGCGTCAGTAGTCTGTCGGCACGTGGCATTACGCGGATTCCAGGCCTTACTAGCTCTCCAAGGGCGGCCCCTTTTTGTGAACCGCAATTTTGAGGCTATTAGCCGCTTTATGGCTGCATAAAAGGCCATGCTTACGCGGTGCTGGTGCGGTGCTGGTCGGCGAACGTTTTATATTTGTTGACTGAATGTGGGTCATGCACTGCTGCATCGCAGTGCTGAAGCCCTGGAATGGGCGTTTAAAATGATGGCTGGGGCTGCGAAATCGTTGTATTACGCGGCCATGAACTGAACCAAATATTACACGTTTCCCAAATTTGCTCGAAAAGCCGATTCTTTGTCGTTTTTTTGTTTTTCTTTTTTGGGAACTGCCTTGCGGCAGGATTGCGTAAAAGACGCCACGCACGGCGTAGATGGTATTGGCCGGAGCTTTCTCTGCTCTGGGAGCAGGGACGGCCATTTTCATGCCTGCTGCGGAGGGAGCACGTGGCAAGGCGTCGCCTTCAACGCGGTATTGGTGGCAAGAAGACTCAGAGAAAAGCGCTGAGGCAATTTTCGGTCGGCCGTTAGTAACTCTGGGGCGTGTTGGACACTTCTAAGAACACATTTGGCGAAATGCGATTTCTGGGATTTCTGCTCCGTTTAAGTTTGTGCGGATGGTTTCATTTCGCTTTTATGAAGCTGTAAATGGCGCCCCGTTCCACAGCCATATAAGCTGTTTTAGGAAAACTGTTGCGCGTATACCTAGCGGAAAATTAGTAGTAAAATTCCCGCAGGCGTTAACGAATTGTGGGTAAATTGTGCGGTTGGAAAATACGGCACAGTTACGCTAACACGTGAGATTGTTGACTAGCGAAACTCATGGCGATAACCTCTTGCTGCTCACCTCGTTAATCGGTGTTTGTTGTATTCTAGACGTTGGTAAATGCATACTTTTCAGCTATTGCTTAAGTGAACGGGTATAGCGGCAGTAGTGGTGGGAGATTGACAATATGGCTTTTTTCACGTTCATGTGCCAAGCGCTATAAGACAAACGTCGCTTTTATTGTAACCCCTCAAGTAACACCTTGTGATCGCTGAAAAAAGACTTCGAGATTCACTCTACGTTCGCTTACGCGCACCTTAAAAACGGATGAAGAGAAAAAGAAAAACATGTCAACGCACGTTGCATAACGGGTGGTGGACACTTTGTGATCGCGCGTCATGTGTCACGTCCGTCTGTATTTCTCTTCGATACAGTTGTGCGGGATAGGTCTCCCTAGAGCGAGGCACAACTGGATTTGCGAGGAAAGTGAAGCTTTGTTTACAACAGAAAGAAATGTTTTCCCTGAACAAATACACACTGATTACTGCCCATGGGAGAAGCATTTGCGTGGTATCGGCGCGATATCGGTCCTACGGGATGCCAAGAAGGCGAAAAGCGCAAAACTGACGGGAAATACGTCACAAGAGGACTTCCGGCAGGCGCGCTCCCTCCTGTGTTCGGCTCTTACCGCGGTTCTTTCTCGGTAAACGCTCGCCACGGATGAAGTGCCGTTCCGTTCATTCCATGATTTTAAGGCGGAAGCCATCGGTGCCACATTCTGCGAAAAGCGCCGTTGTTGTTGTCCGTTCAAGAAAATGGCCGCCGCTGTGAAGAGTAAATAAATGAAAACATGGACGATCCGGCGAGATGTGAACCCTGGTCTTCACAGTAGCAGCCCGGTGTTCTACCGACGGTGTTATCCCCCCACGTTGCCAGGGGTGGAACAAAAGTTTTTGTTGTTCTTGTCTTCGAAGCTCATGTTCACTCTTGGGATTGGCCCGGAATCGGCAGCTCCGAGGGGCTGATGTGCCCGCTTCACTAAATTCCCCAAACTGTGAGTCGGAAATGTAAAAGTTTTAGAATAGTGCGTACCGCGTCACACCTGAACCTTATGGCGCCTGAGTAGAACGGGTGCATCCCAGCCGCCCAAAACCGTGATTCCAGAGAGGCTATGGCGTTTTAGATTCTGCTTTCTGACGTCAATTCGCGCAGTAAGACGGATGAATGAAAGCGACGAAAGCGACGCATACACGGTGCGGCTGAAAAGAAGCAGGTGGACGCAATTCATGCCAAAGGACAACGACACGAAAGCCAAGGCAAATACGGTGTAGCAGTGACGAAGTAGTTAATAGAAACATCCCGGCTTTCGCCTTCGGAGCACGGAACCAGACTTGGAATTTTTCGTTTTTGAAAAGTGTACTGGAACGCCGAACGAGGCTGCCTTCGCCGCACCCCGGTTCCCAACGCCATTCTCATCAGAGCGGTGTGCTGTATAGCGCAGAGAGGCAAAAGCCGAAGTGGCCGCGCTAACTGCAGCAAACATTATGCGACGTGAACTGCATTAGTAGCACGTTCTTGTAAGCATGTTCCTTGCAGGTATACGGCAATCGGTGTTTAAATGCGATGCGAGATCAACCTTCTGGCGAGGCCTGCTATACTATACGGTATGGGTCGTTTTCTCCGTGGTTTTCTCCGTGCTCCGGCGAGAATATAAAATAACGTCATGTCTTGCACTAACACCTCTCTTTTTTATGAGAAAATGCAATGTTGTCGTGCCTAAACCCAGCTTTTAGGAAAAGAAAATAAAGTCCCATGCTGATATAGTTCATATATTCCGTTTAAAAAGGTAAATACTCGGATCAGCTGAAAGAACCCAGAAAAGTGCACATGCTAGGAGAAAGGGAACTACTTGTCTGCAAGGGGCGACACGGCTTCAAATCGCCAAACTAACTATAATGTCTATCACACTAACCGAACGTAATGTCGTAAATTTCTAGGACAGCTTTATACTTTTCCTCCATGTTCTCTGCGTCATCATTATGCGTGAATTATGCTGCGCGTTTGCGTGGCCTGTCATCAACACTGGTCGCTCTTGCAGCTCATCTGTGCTTCAGCAATATTTGTTTAGAGGAAATTGCTAGGGGAAATTGCGCATAAATTACAGCGGGACAGGAAAAAAACTAGGGCCAAAGGTGCGTAGGCCGCATTAATACCGCTGACCAAGAGTGAACTAAGCCATCAATTTGGTCCCACACACGTCGGAAGATGAGAGAGAGAGAGAGAGAGAGAGAGAGAGAGAGAGAGAGAGAGAGAGAGAGAGAGAGAGAGAGAGAGAGAGAGAGAGAGAGAGAGAGAGAGAGAGAGAGAGAGAGAGAGAGAGAGAGAGAGAGAGAGATTGCTAGGTTGTCTAATGGAAGGTAATTACGATCTAAACTGCTGTGAGGCGCCGGTTTGTCTGTTATAACGAAGCTCTGCTGTAATATGAAAGCAAGGGAGTGCCGCTTGTTCCGCTTTCTGTGTAATAGGCGGTTCAATTTTCAAGTGGCGGCCATTTTGCGCCGGAAAAGCGAAGTGTATGCGTGCATATGCAGGTAAAACTCACGAGTTCCCGTATGCACATTTAAAACGTTTCACCGCAGAATAAATGTACATAACCTTTCTTCATACCGCAATGCTCTTGTTTCTTGTCAGGAAGATTGCTGGCGTATGCAGGCTGTCCGCGTTGCGATGGCAGCGAAATAGCGCGAGCACTGTCACCGGCCGTCCACTTGCATCATTGAGCTCGCAACAGCGGCCTGAATTATAAATATATGAATTTGTTTTTCTCCAGGGCCTCGCACGAGACTGGAGGAACTGCTGAAATAGAAGCAATTCTCACGCGTAGTACTTACTGCACCCGGCTGTCGCAACGAATTTCTGTCTTAGAGAGGGTTAGCGGAAGGCCGTTGACAGGTTCAGCTTCCTTGCTCGTCTTGCGAATCAAAGGTGAATTTCCAAGGCTGCGGGCGCGGTGAACTTTGTGCGTTGCCTGCCCACATAAGCATCGCCTGAACGTCTTTTGAACTTTCTAGCAACGCCGCTGTCTCGTTGGACGTCGCCGGGCGGCCGTCAAACTCGCGACCTATACCGCGCAGTCTCCACATCGCTCGAATTCGCTCCACCACCGCTGCGAGGCGCATTCTTTGGTACATTGCAACTCCAAGGTGGCTTGAACTAGCAGAAAAATGGGAGCCACCATGAATGGGCTACAAAAGATTGGGCGGTCCGTTTCCCACTGGATGAAGATTTCCTGGTAGCATTCTTGTCGAGAAAAAAGGCGCGGCGACTACGAGAACCTTCTAGGGGGCGTCATCGCTGGGCCGTGTGATCTCGGCGTGGTGCTGCGAGAAAGGACTGTCGCACAGCGTTTCGCGATTGACTGACTCGTTGCTCGCCCATGATCATATAAATACTCGACGAACTTGTCCTTTCCTGGTTTGGAGTCAGGCAGTCGGCTTGACTAAAGCGAAACGTTGACGGGCCTGGCTTTGTAGCGCCTAAGACAGGCGAGGCGGTGTCGAAAGAACTGCCTGAAAGGCGGCTGGGGTGGTTTCTCTGTCAGGGTCGCCGACAATTTCCGCGGAGTATCCGACAGCAGTGCTGGGGTCACCGAGTCAGAGAAGAAGGTTGCGTATACGTCTTCAAGACACGGGCGGCGAGCACCTCGTCGATTCAGTGCAAACGATGTGACTTCTCGCTATCGGCAACTGCTGCATTCTCGTCCAGAGCTGCTAAACATGACATTGGCGCTGTGGGTTGATTCTTTTGTGCGAGGGAATGACTTATGTTGCCTTCTTTTTATTTTGTTTTATTTTCTTATTGGAGAACAGGCATTAAAAACTAGGCCTTGTATTTGTAGCGTAACCTATTTAGTTTAGGGCTGTTTCATAAGTTATCAAATACCGTAGACACAAGGGCAAGGGCGGCTCTGGAACGTATATTCCTCTCGGCCACTTGGGGCGTGATAATAGCGGAGGCAGGTAGCACTTGGTAGCATTCACGATTGCAGCAGCAAGCAGAGCTTCTTTGCGCGCGATTTTTGGCGTCCCACTGTACATAAAAAAAAGGGAAGGGGGGGGGGGGGGGGTCACACTCTACATAAGAGTGGCGTCATACTCTAGATAAAAAATTGAAGGGTAAGATAGTAAAATAACAGATTTTAAAGGTCACCTATAGCGCGCATTATACACTGTGTGAACCTCCTGCGGTAATAATAATAATAATAATAATAAAGTTTATTTACAGCGCTTAGGATCAAAGTGAGGTCAAAGTGCTAATGCACTTACAAACGAAAGGACGATAATAATTACAGTCGCATGACGCATGCAGTTACCATAGGATTACACAGAGATTACTAATAACAAACTCATGATGAAATGATAATATAGACAGTGACAAAACACAATAAACAAAATAATAAGAGGCAAATTTGGCACTGTGCAAAAGAAGACACATAAACATCCAAGTGAGGATAGAAACAAGAAGCTAGGAAGAATGAGAGAGCGAGCAAAAAATGATCGAAAGCATTGCAGATATCGGCGCATGTATACAGTGGGAGAACATATAACGATAGCTATAAGAAAGCACTGTTAAGCTCTGCACGAAACTGGGAGAACGAGCCATTAAAAATACCCAACTTGGCACCAAACAAGTTACACAGGTTTTGCAGTCGGTGGGCAGGCGAATGGCGACTATCATATGCGCCAGTGTAAAAGGGGCAGTGTAACCGCGTGCACTTCAGGGGAACTGGGAGTGCGAGCTGGGAGCATATTTCAGGATAAGGAATGGTTTCGCGAAGGAGCTTGGAGAGAAAAAGAAGATGAGCTTGATCACGTCGGCAACCTAAACGAAGAAGTTGGTTGGTAGCTGAGGTTGAGTGGTGGGTGAGGCCGAACTACGTCAGAGCTGGTGTTTATAAATTGATAAAAACTTTCTCTTACCCTTTCAAGACATAGGTGACCGGTAAAAAGCGCAAAGGCTCATGGGTACGTCGTCTGCTCCCGCCACTTCCGGTTCGAGGTCTTGCCTGGCCTCCCGTACGCCGGCGGCTTTCATGTGCGTGTATGCGTGTTGTTTATTTGTCACAGAGTGCTGACCTTTCAGAGGAGCCCCTAGGAGGATTCATCGTTGTTATTGATGGTGCGATGCATAAGCGAATTTTTTTTTTCGCTGGAAAAAGATAAACAACAAGCACACACGTGCGCGGGAAAGTCGCCGGCCTATGGGAGGCCAGGAGAGCTCTCGAACCGGAAGTGGCGGGGCTCCGCGGGAGCAGACAATGCTCCCAGGAGCCTTTGCGCTTTTTACCGGCCACCTATTGGAGGTTGGACTTGCATGATCCGTTCCAAACAACGGGTGAATATTCTAGTTGCGGGGGGAAAATTGATTTATAAAGCTTCAGAAAAGAAGCAGGACAACTAAAATCCTCTAGAAAGCCTGCACAGAGCACCCAAAGGGCGGAGTAGTAGTAATAGTCAGCCCGTTACCATCCATTGTAGGAGGAAGACCTCGCTGATAGACTTCCCATACACCGCGCCATCTGAAATTGTTTTTTGCCCCCGAATTTCCTATCTTCTGTTGCTTATCTTCCCGACCTTCGATGGCCATTTTGTTACCAGGGGGGGGGGGGTCTGCGCGTTGGCCGGACCCTACGGCACAACCCCCCCCCCCCCCCCCCTCTCTAATTTGAGGTGGCATCTCTTTTACACGAGTTTGCTTCCGACGATAATAGTAGGCGAAGCCACTGTCCTAAAGTTATTTTTGTTTTGCTGTTGTACTGGGAATACTGCAAGCGTCTCGAAAGAGTTTTAGCGCATTTAAACCAATTCTTTTTGGGTGCAATCGTTTTTTGATTGATTGTAGAGTTTAACGCGCCGACGCAACGCTGGCGATGAGGCGCGCCGTAGTGGAGGGCTCCGGATTAATTTTGAACACCTGGGGATCTGTAAACGTGCGCCGAAATCTCGTACACACGGGCGTTTTGGCTTTTCGCCTCCATCAGAAAAGCGGCCGCCGCGGCCGGGAATCGAACCCGCGACCTCGTGCTCAGCAGCGCAACGCCTTAGCCACTGAGCCACCGTGGCGGGTCAATCGTTTTTTGCGAGTGCACCAACGTGAACAGTTTATCTGTACAAAAATGCGTAGTTGGCGAGCTTAATACATCTAGTAGTTCTAGTAATGTAAATGTAGAGATTGTAAAAGAAACAAAGAACAAAAGCAGTCTAAACAAAAAGTCACTATATTGTCTGGTGATACCTAAATCTGGCAACCGCGGGTAGTTCGTGGGCGAAAAAAAAAAGACAATATAAAAGGTGAACATGAGGTAGCGAAACAGCAAAGGTCTACCTTACCTACTCAAGCGCCCTCACGTGATTAAAAAAAAAATTGAAACGAGCTAACGAAGTCCCAAATATATAATTCAGCGCCCTCGCGTGATTAGCTAAAAAAAGCAGAACAACAGAAAACCAAGACGCTGTCGACTGACGTGTTCCTTCTCATGACACCAAGGAAACGTAAGGTTGGTGAAACGGAGAAGTTGCGTAAGAGTGTTTGCGCATTAGTGGAGAGCTCTCGGAATTTCCCTAGCTTTTTACTACGCATGCGAAGCTCCGCTATGCTGCTGTTTCCCCTCTGGCGTCATCGTGTTATTCCTCTCGCGAACTGAGCAAGCAGTCTTCGGGCATGAAGACAGCGCGGCGACGATGCCGTGCTCGCTGGCGCGCGCTGCAACGCGATGCTGCCGCGCTTGGTCCACTGTTTCTGGGCCAGCAGAGCCGACGCGTCGCCAGCACACGGGCGACGCTGTCGACAGCTGGCCGCTAATTAAATCACCTTCTCGTTAACGTCCTCGCTGGCAGAATCGCTTTGTTCTGAAAAGGCGTATCTGAGAACGAGGGCGAGCGCACCAGCGTGCCGTCCTCGCGACGTTGGGGTCGGAGTCTCGCCTTCTTTTGGCAGCCCGTATACGTGTCACTAATCTGAGCCCTCTCTGAGAAACCCTCCGGAGATTATTACTGCCGCTGCTTACTTGCGCACTGAAGTTTTAGTGCGACAGAAAACAGCTTTGATAACGATTCTCGGTCGGTTCTGACCCTGCACCGGCGGCGTCTGCTTACGCAACATACGGAGACAAGGTTGTAGCGTCAAACTGGTAAATAGCTGCTTTTAGACCAGCCATGCCACCTGTGTTAGTGCGCGGTTGAACAGTTGCGGTTAGTTGATTTAATATCTCGGGCTAGTTGCGGTTAGTTGATTTAAGCTCGGGCTAGGCAAACGCGAAAATTTCGGTCGTCTATGTGTCCAGTGGATCTGAGTGGTTCACTGACTCGGTGGCAATTTATGCGTCAGGTTACTCAACCACACGGAGCAAAGAAAGCCTTCCTTTCCTCAATGCTCAGTCGTGGGTCGCCGGCGGGTAACGTAACTTCGGGGAGGGGTGGGAAATGGAGAAGGGGAGATGGCGGAGAGAGTGAGAGAAGAGGTGGTAGCAGGAGATACAAGAATGATGTGATGATGGTGATGGCGACAAAAGAGTCGTAATATTAAAAAACTTCTCTGCCAAACACCTAAATTTTATCTTTATCAATGAACTAATCTTGGCCTCGAAATCCGGCAGTCTGGGTTCGATTCCGAGTACAGGGAAGTACTTTATTCTTGCAGTCTGTGTTAAAGTGCCCTCACGCTGAGGCACATACAAAAATTACAACACGAGTACTGCACCGCTAAAGGCATTTATTCTACAGTCCAGGAATAAATTGCAGGGACAAATTACAGCCCAGGAACAAATTGCTCTCTCTCTCTCTCTCCTCTCTCTCTCTCTCTCTCTCTCTCTCTCTCTCTCCTCTCTCTCTCTCTCTCTCTCTCTCTCTCTCTGTCTTGTCTGTCTGTCTGTCTGTCTACCGCGTCTACGTGTATACAATACTTCACCACAGATTGTAAAGCCAGGGGGGAATGGCCGACCTTTTGCAAAAGTTTCAGCAAGGGAGCGTCCTTGGTCAGAGTGATGTCACTGGCTGGATGACCCTGACAGCGTGACGTCATTCGGCATGGCTGACCATTCGGAACGCGTTTCTCGCCCTGGCCTTAAATTTGATGGCGCCTGTGCGCATCGGCGAACTCTGGCGTGGCCGGATGGACGAATTTGTGATTTTTTTTTAGTGTTGCTATATGAATGGGGGCTTATTGTACAACTAGGTAGGGTGTGCCAACGTTCAGAGATTACTAGGTCACAAAAAAAATCCCGCATAAACGTTTCTCGAGCGCTGTTTTGATTGGCGTTCGTCGCATAGATTCCTGTTCGCGCGTTTTGTCCAAATAAAGGTGTCCGATGGCTCTAGTTTTTTTTTTTTTCAATTTCTAGATGCTTTCTTCAATAAACAAAAGAAAAGCCTAAGGGCTGTAACATAGTGTAATAAAACGCAATTCTACATGTATTAATAACATTCTAAAGCTTGTTTTGGGAGGTCTCCTTTCCGGCCGACGCTAAGGTGGTTGGCTGTGGACGCATTGTATTGTGAATATGAAGGGCTGTAAAACAAAATAATCCTGCACGGGTGCGGAAGTTGTGTATTAATCTTTAACCGCTTCTTCTTGTTTGTACGTGCGATGAAAAAGCTGCAGCGCTGAGCGTTATAATTGTCAGCTGACTTACAGCTGACGCGGTCTGCCATGTATACCTGTTCCGCATTATCAGCTGCTTCCTGTTCGGTGTGTGCTAACTTGCGGCTATGGAAACACACATGTTGAAACAGCCATATAGCGTATACAGTGGACGGAAAAATCGCATATGCGGGGGTATTAACAGTAGGCGCGCTCGTGCGCAAATCGCGAAATAATACCTAGCGCGTACAGTGAAGTTTATAAACGCTCAAATCGGGGAATCAAACTTTGTTAACACATACAAACATTTCCCGAGCTGGCACATAAGGCTTCGGATGTGAGCATTTTTTTGTTTTTATATTTGCATTATATAATTAGTTTGATCGCATATGCGACATGACAATTTTTGGATATGTCGTTAGTTTTTATTTTACTTATGCATTTATGCATTAATTTTTTGCCAGATTTGCTGCAGCGAGTCTTATTTATTTATTCGGGACGTAATGGCTTTACTGCGATAGCCATGTATGCCGCTGATTGGAACCCTACATAGGATTTATTTACAGAGTGTTAAAGCAACGAACTTCCATTTTGTGCAGCCTCAGTTGTGGCTCTGCATCGGACTACGCTGAAAATGTCCCCTTAGAATAATC
This sequence comes from Haemaphysalis longicornis, assembly GCA_013339765.2. Taxonomy (NCBI): domain Eukaryota; kingdom Metazoa; phylum Arthropoda; class Arachnida; order Ixodida; family Ixodidae; genus Haemaphysalis; species Haemaphysalis longicornis. The sequence goes on along the minus strand of CM023448.1, from coordinate 131,606,730 downwards.
TACTTCAGGGGTCGGCAAACTTTCGAGGTGGAGGGCGGAGTTGCATGAACCCGACACGGCAAGGGCCGGAAGACAAATCGGAGCGGAGGGGGAAAAGGTGGAGATGGGAAGGGGGGGGGGGGGGGGGCTTTTTCTGGATCGGTGCAAAGAACGGAAGTGCAGACGTTGTCTGGCGAAGGGTGAAGATGGGAAGCAATGCCAACTGGAAGCGACCTTGCTTTGTTCCTGGCTACCCCCATTTGAGGTTAGAAGTGCCATGTCAACAACATGCCTTCAGAAGTGTCAAGGGGACGGGGCTTCTGACGTCGTGCCGGGAGCCGCATTATACTTCCCCGCGGGTCGCTGGTTGCCACCCCTGATCGACTTCGACGACTTGCGCAGCGAAACGCATCGATTCAAGATTTCTGTTACTGGTGTCCCCGAGAGTGCCCGATCCGCAAAGTAGCACGTAATGGTCGCTGAGGGCGCAGACTGAGCATACGTTCCGAGCCACATTTGTATTCCATTACGTTTTTTTTTTCTCTCTGCTTTTCCACACTTCGTCTGATCTAGTTGTCGTAATAAGCGCTACACATGGGGCCTATGGACCGAACCTGAACGCTTAAGAGCCAATGTCTGAATCATGTTTGGTGGTGCCGCGCCGGAGACTCCACATGCTTCCGTATACATTGGAGCGCTACCGCGAACGTCCCGTTCCATTTTGCGACGACCAACAGGAGCTCCAACTGCGTCCACAATATTAAAGTGCGCCTTTTCTTCGTGCCTAACCAATTTTGCTAACGACGCACCTCGAACGGGCAATGGGGGTCTGCTTCGAAACCGAAACTGGAAAAGGCCAGTAGTGGCGAGTGCGGCGCTGGCGCCATCTGGCTAAGGCGGGCCTAACTGCTCGCTGTGCTGCACTGCGTGATTGTCAGCCGCAGCAGATACATCTTCCTGCCTGTTTTACTTTTGTTGCGAATTTCTTTGAAGTGGCTGTCGAATGTGGCTGTCGAAAGCGGAGAGGGCGGTTGCGATTGTGCCCGAAATACAAGTAGATGGAAGCGGGGGATGGGAGGGAACCTCCTAAGGTGACGTTCCCGGCTACCCGAAAAAGGTGGTCAGGGCCTCTCCCAAGCTTTTCTTTCCTCCGTGAGCTGAGGCATATAGTTGAGGCTCCAAGTTGGTACACATCGTGGCTGGATGGTGCGATGCACGCCCCGCTGACAACCACACTGCACTGAGGCCTTGGCAAAGTGGCGCGTACAAGCTTTTCCTGGGGCCTGCTGGTTGTCGAAACAGCCCTTCTGTACACCCAATCCGCTTCCTCGGACGCCCTGTTTTATCGCGAGGGCAGCCGTATCACCTCGAATGCGCCGCCGTGTAATCTGTCTCGAGCTGCGCTGCCCCTTGCCCGCTTCATATCGTATCGGCGCCTGCTGTCCGCTTGTCTTGTGTCCTGCAAGGGTATTCGAGTCGTTGTGCTCGAGCTCTGGTTGGGGGCCGGCTGTCGCACCCACGTACGCCGGCACACACGCACGTATACACGGATAACAACAGGGGTGGGTTCTCGCATCTCATTTTTCATTTTGTCGACATGTAGGGGCAAAAAATATCTAATTTCCATAGTTTAACGCGCCAAAGCCAGACCTGGGCCGTGAGGCGCGCCGTAACGGAGGGCTATATAGGTTATTTTGGACCACCGCGGGATGTTTAACGTGCGCCGAAACCTCGACATAACATACAGGCGTTTTGTTTTTCGCCTCCATCGGAAAAACGGCCGCCGCGGCCTGGTTGGTACTCGCGTCATCAGCTCAGAAGCACAACGCCTTAGCCACTGAGCCTCCGCGCCAGGTAAAATGTTGACCGTGACAACTTGGATTTATAATGGGATGGAACGAGCGAATTTTCCACCCAGGAGGAAATCTTTGTTCACATAACGTATACAAACTGTCCAGACGCTTGGCCCGGGTGTGTGTGGGCCTTATTTGGTTGGTGTCACAAAACGGCGCCGAGGATTGGGTACCGTGTTTATAAAAGGTAAATATTTCCGGGCGAAGACCGCAGCTGTCCCCGTAGCGTACCGGAATAGGATGACCACCCGTTACTCCACTTTTTGACCCAACTCCCTTCCCCTCTTTTGTCTATAAACGTTTTTAACATTAACAACAACAACAACAGCTTACATTTTTTTTTTTCAGTAGGCAATCGTCGAAACCCAGCGAGTGATAGTGATTGAAAAATTGTGACAATTCTCAGTATCGGTGCGTTGTCATCATTGTAAGCGTTGTAACGCGAGGCTTTCTTTGCCTCGCTGATGGCGACCGTCCGAACCAAAACGCACTGCAGGAAAGCCAGCTTTCTCTGACGATGATGGTGACGATCGTGGGTGAAGTAAAAGGTGGTTGAAACGCGAAGCTTTCTCTGGTCAAAAGCAAATGTCTTCAAAGCACAAAGTCCAAGTCCAAAATGCAAATCGTTACGCCCAAAGACACTGCAGGAAAGCCAACTTGCACAATGAGTTTCCACAAAGGGAGATCGAGCGCCTCAAGAAATAAATAAATAAAAAAAAACCGCTCACGTGTGCAGAATCGAACCTGGGTCCCTCGCATTATGACATCGACGTCTATCCGATTGCGCCACACCGACACTTCTTTTTTTTTTTTTTTTTTTTTTTTTTCTCGCAAGGGATATCACCGTAGAGGAGGTAAGGAGAGCAGCCATCGACCAGCTGAGCCCTGGAAAGACACCAGGCCCCGATGGTTTATCCGCAGTGTTTTATAAAAAGTTTAAAGAAGACCTTAGTCCTGTGTTGTGTAGGGTGTATTTATAGTCGTATCAGAATGATGTGCTCTCGCCTTCATTTTTAGAGTCGCATATCATTTTTATCCCAAAATCTGAGGATGACGCTATAAACTCAGAGAAATCTCAGGTATCGCCCCATTAGCCTGACGAATGTCGACTACAAGATTTTAATGGAAGTATTGGCTTCCCGCCTGCAGACTGCGATCAAAGACATTGTTGGGCCGCACCAAACTTGCGGAATAAAAGGAAGGTCTATTGTAACGAATGTTCACACGGCCCGGAGTGTTTTGGAATGTTGCGATAGCGTTCAGAAAACTTCAGCAATGCTTCAAATTGATCTGGCAAAGGCCTTTGATCAGGTTTCGCACGAACTTCTTTAAACATGTTAGAACAAGTAAATGTAGGGTCTGGTATTCTTGGTGGTGTGCGCATGGCGTATACAGGGTGTACAACTAAGCTCGTTGTCAACAAAACAATTGGCAAACCCATCCCGGTTCAACGGTCTGTACGCCAGGGTTGCCCGCTGTCCCCGTTGCTTTTTTGTGTGTCACCCGCTTCCTTAAATTAGGGTGCACTGTCAGAAGATATGGGGAGTCGACTCAAGAGAGCCAACAAACCCCACCGAATCTACAGGGCACAGGTGACAAAGGGGGTGGCCGTCTGATGTGCGGCTTCCGCCGACTAGAGCGGCAAGAATGAGCAAGAGTCTTGAACGAAAAAACAACACAAAGACTTATATTTAGACAGGCAAGTCACAAATACAAGCACGAGGTAGCAGATCGATAATGACAGACAACTTAGATGGAATTCAAATGCAAGAAACGGTCCAATTAGACCAAATGATACCAACAGGAGCGTTAACAAATGAATATTACTAATCGGAGCAGTTAACTAAAAAGAAACGAACAGTTCGATGCATATGAGAGACAGAGTCCCAGCATATTCACCGACCGGGCCGGACGATGCACCGCTGTCGGAGGCGAGTCGGCTACCTGGGAAGCGTGGCTTCGCTGTAGGCCAGGCCGTCCGAGACGATCACGGTGCTTCGAGGCCCGGGAGTACGTTGGAGTCCTCCAGGGCGCGGGTCGCGATGGTGTGATGAACAAACTGGCAGGTGCAGTTGTCAATCACGACGTCCAAACGTAGCTGGTTTGTTTAGGCGCGGCTTCTCTTTTTATAGGCGCGCCGGCGGGGAGAGGGAGAGCACAAAACACAATTCGCCCGCCGCCGTCAGTGAATAACTTCCCTCTTCTCCCTTCTAGAATCATCGAAGCTCTTAAAGGGGCACTGACACAAAAATTTAGCATCTTGTTTTTTTCGTTGCGATAAGTAGCTAGTGACCTACTTATAACCTGTAGAAACCTCATTTGCTTCAAGCGTGCGACGGTTGTTTAATTAGAGGCATTTTCAATGCGGCCAGTCGCAGTTTCGGTTTCAGCGAGTGCCGCGAAACGATGGATTTTGTGATTTTGTGTGAACAAAGCTGACCACGTGACCGTCGGAGGGATATCACAGAGCAGAGCCGCCGTAGCACTGTCGAATCCGCATCGACGGCAGTTTCTGCGATGCCCCCACGTACTGATCTCGTGAGGCGCTTAATTAAAAAGCGACCGGGATGTGACGCAGGCGCTGCGAGTGCAAATGCTAACCCGCGGGCTAAAGAACGACGCGCGAAACGCTCGAGGCGGTGGGTGGCAAGACGGCCGCGCTGGGAGCAGCCGGCCGGTCTGCCTACAGGTCCGCCTACAGATGTGTTCGGCTCAGCACTGCGGCGGATATTCGAGTGCCCTCTCGTAAGCGGTGCAGATGACAATTTTTAATGCAACCCGCCATCGCCATCAATTAACTCCTTTCTCATTTAAGCCACTATGGTCGGGACTTGGGGACAATTTCGTGCAGCGGTAACAAGCTATCACTCGAGCTACCTGCGCCGGCCTGGGCCACTTCGCGGCCGTGGCTGCCGCCTGCACATTGCGACCGTGCGGCTAGCTCAGTGGGCTTTTCGTGCCTCCGCGCGCGTTTTCGCACTCACATTGGTAATAAACAGTAATGAGAAACAGAGTGCCGGACATCGCTGTAGTAACTTTGGTCGCGGCCAGCTGCCCGATTAGCTGAACGAAATCACGGGCCGCCGCCGCCGCCAACGATCGGGTCGTTCGTTCTCGAGAGCAGAAGCTCCGCCCTCCGGCCCTGTCCGATTGGAGCGGCGAGCCGGGCGAGCCGGCGTAAAACGCCGGGTAGTGCGGAAGCGGCAAACACAAACTCGTGACGTGTTTGGATGTTGTTTATTTACAATTGCTGCGTGGTCCTCTGCTGGCTGCTCGGTTCGGTTTCGTTCGCACACTCAAAATGATTTTAATATGGTTCTAGGCTGTATTCGCCGCTGATATTTTTGCAGATGATGTATATGTGTTCCACCTAATCTATCTCCGACGTTATCTCGCCTTCAAATTTTGTGTCAGTAACCCCTTTAAAGGAGCCATGAAGAGAAACCAAAAAGTTTGTTTTATTTCGAAAGATTAGGTGTTTCATAGTACCCCAAGCGCTTTCCCGGAAAGCAAATGATGCATTATTCACTGAGAAATAAGGCAATTTAAGCCAAAATTTTAAATCTCCCCGCTAAAATTGAACATTCCGTGACGTGTACAATGGGCGTCATAGAGCCGAGCCGGTCCATGAACAGATACTTAGTATGTCGACTCCATATAGCACCCACGCGGGAGTCGATCGAGACGGCGGCCATTTAGAAATACTAGTAAACACCTAGTGCACCCGCAGCCCTAGTCATGGAAATCACCCTGATCCGGAGAACAAAACTCTCGCCGAGGAGCTCGGGCTTGCATTTAACAACCTTCACACCACAAAAAACGCTCAATGCTTCTAAGGTGCACGAGCGGCAAGAGTTGTGGGATACGCGGTGGACGGGAAAGCGACCATTCCGCGATAGCCAACAGACGAACGCCCAGCCGTCGGCAACCGCTGCCTCGTCAGCCCCGTCGCGACGGACAGAATATAGACTGGTACGTATGTGCCGTGTTTTGATTACGGTTAATAATAGTTCAATTCAGTAGCAGTATCACTTATGCCAGTTTGGCCGGTGTCGTGTATGGAAGCCGTTCGCGCGAGCTCTCCTCTGCTTCGACCAGAAAGATACGAGCCGTCAATGCGCGGTGTTTACTACGGCAGTTTTTTCCCCAAGGTCAGAGCGATTTGACGAAGTCGGCGACGAGCGCCAGCAGGTCCCAGGAGTGAGCTAACGTAAGGGTCCCTGCCGTAACTGAACAAACTGAAGTTTTCAGTGGTTGTAAACTGGAAACGAGCTCGTAACGACAGCGAGCAAACCATACACCATTCGAAACTTACGCGACGACTGGCACTATCTCGTCGCTTCATTGGCTGGTTCCTTACTCCCTCGTTTCTATTTTTACCTTTGGGCTGGTTGGCGATATGACGGACAACCTCCTGCGAAGGGATTACGATACGAAGGCAAAATCGCGGCTGTGCGTGCTGGAACGGTTCGTTGGCCCCGAAGAGCCTCGAACCCGAAAATTTCGTCTGCGCGATGACGGCGAGATGTCGAGCTCGGCCGGCGCGCTAGTTTCGTACGCTTGCGCACACGCTTGCGAGTTCGTTCTGACCTTCAACCGTTTACCTCCACCGTTCTTTTGCATAAAAAGAATGTGCAGTATGTTTTCACGGGCATTAGCTCGCTATGCAAAACTGTAAGCCCTGCCTAACATGGCGTTTGCTTCTGCCAGCCTCCGCCAATCGCAGAGCTTAGCCCATGTGACGGCATAGGTTCTGTTGCGGGAAATGAGCTGTGGGGTCGCATGACCATTCCCGTTTTTCCTAATTATGTAGCTTATTTGAGCGAAGTTTGCGTTATAAGTGGTGTCGTTATGGTTCTAACGAGGCAATCTTTCGAATGAACCAAACTTGTGTTTTCTCTTCATGGCTCCTTTAAGTACTGGCAAGGCCACGCGCACCTCCTCGAAAGTACTGGAAGCTTCCACGAAACCGGAGCGGCGGAGGTTTTATTTTTGTTGTTTTCTTGCCGGCGAGCCGGCGGCTGATCGTGTTACTGCCTGTTCGTTCGCGAAAGTTCCAGCCTTGTCTCGGGGCGAATAGAACCGAGTGTAAGAAGAATTAGGCGCTGTACAATAAAATGAAAAATTTATACGGTACTTTTTAGACGTCGTACGCTCGAATTTGTGACATTGTGTCTACATTGAAGCCTTTTGTTTGAGTATTGTAAAGAGTCAAAGATTCACTAGAGTCATGCGAGGTGCGTGTTTTGGCTATGCGGACGATATTGCTCTCTTTTGTATCGATAGGAGCAGCATAAGCGGTTGGTGTAAACACGCTAAAGGTACAGTGGCGTAAACTGGCCGAAATGCTTGGGTTTTTGGCATGGCTACTGGGTGGGACATGGCATGGCATGGCTACAGTGTGTTTGAGTGCATTAGCTGGCAGACGATGCCAGCGAAGTATTTGGGAGTGCTGTTGGAAAATTATGTTGATAGTGATCCTTATTGGCACAGGCAGGCTGTTGAACTGCGAGAAAAGGCCGAGAAATGGAAAGGCACTGGCCTTTCAATGTTTCCCAGGGCCTCAGTGTGTAACGCGTTTTTTATGAGCAAACTTTGGTACGTTCTTCAGGTACTTCACTGTTCGTGTAAGAACGTACAGGCTCTGCATCGTGTGTTTGCAGTGTTTATATGGGGGTCGGCATGTGGGAACAAACGAGCCGCACGAACTTGTTTCGGCGGGTGCGCGTCCGGGGTCTTTCTCTCTCGCATTTGTTTTTGCGACAAGTTATCAGTCGGTTTTTGTTTCTGCGTGACGTGAATGATCCTTTCTTGCGCACTGTGTGTCAGATCAGGCTAGCTAGGGCGCTACCTGATTTTGTTGTTTCTCCTGCGTTTTTTACTTTTGGTGCACCCAGAGGATATTTTCGTGAGGTGGTACTGGCAACAAAGGTTTTACGGGCCCGCTTCACGCTGGAATACTTTTCAAGCGTGACGCGCAAAAGACTGTACCAAGACCTTGCGGATATTGTTTTGCCTGTGCCCATGTACAGATCCATGTACCGTGCAGGGCCTGGACAGGACGTACGTTAACGAGTAAAGAGAATGGCAGTGCCGCCATGGGTTAAAACGTTATTTTTTTAAACTTCACGTGGGCGTCCTTCCGGTAAAAACCTGGCAAAAAGAGAAAGGTCTATACATTCCATGGGGGGGCTTGAGTGTTACCCATGCAAAAAACCTGACGACGGTTGAACATGTTTCTGGAGTGTTCGGGATGGGGGTCTTCTTTTGGGAAGTCCTTCAGCGCACATTAAAGAAGACTTCCCCCTGGATGCCTACGGGATCAGGTTTCTACCCATTCAAAGCGAGGATGGGGTACCTCGTCATGGTTCTGGCCCTGCATGGCATTTGGAAATCGCATATGGCCATACGCCATCGCGATATCGATGCCAAACGGTGCAAAGAGTACTTTTTTTAGTCTGTTCGTATGATTATTGAAGTGTGGAGGGCCATTCCCGAGCCTCCGGAATGGTTGCCCGTGTTTGAAACATTAACAAACATGAAACAATTTTAGCTATTACCCTGTTAGTCAAGGGCTGGCTAGCGTTTTTACGAGTGTAGTGTTTTGTTTTTGTGGTGTGCCAAAGTATGGCAATAAAATAAATAAAAGAAAATGCGCCACACCGACACGGTCAAATCAGCTAACCATCTTCCTCTTAAAAAGGGGCCTTGATTTTTTCGTTTTTTGTTTTTGCAGTCATGTATCCTCACTGGCAAAAGATGAGATGTTGCTTGTTCTATCAATAAACTCAGGTAGGGATGGCGTTTAACAATCAAAACGCGGGAAAGTAAAAACAAAAAAAAAACTTTCCGTCCACTGTGCATAGATAGACCTCCGAGGTATGCCGTGACATCACACACTGGACAAAAAGTGGCGGACAAAATCGCACTAACCCACCAAAACGATGGGCAAACACTTTTTTTCCAAGTCGCCCAAACCAAGGTTTCGATGGAGTAGTCGTGCTGTAAGTGTTGTACGGAACGGCGTTCTATTAAGGAACGGCGTTCCTAGAACTAGTTCCTTTTTGGAGGTACGGAGGAACGGCACCGTTCCATTAAGTGTCGGTTGAACTGTAACGGTAACTCGTTAGGTTTTTGAAGGAATGGCAGGAACGGCGTTCCTTCTGCAAACGTTACATCGCTAGGAGTTGGCTGTTTTTGATGCCAGGGCTCGAGTACAAAAATCCACAAGTTGCTACTGTGTTTCTATTCCTATAAGCACATGCTTCCTCGAAGGTCAAAGGGAGAAGGATAACCACGCAGCGGGCCGCAGCTTGTGCTTGCTTTCATGCCGGTTGAGCTTACGCGGCATTCGACGGGTGAATAGCGCAGCCGCGAAAATTCTTTTCACCTTTCATCGTTTGTCTGGGGAGGCGAGGATGCGCATCTGGCCGATATGATTGTTCCCTGCCGGAGAAAGGTTTCTAAGTCCGAGCGGCGCTGCACGTACAGTCTTTGTCAAAATTTTGTGGGCCAAGTCGGAAACGCGCAGGCTGCAAGAAATTCAATGTGCAAGCTTACGTCCCGAGCGAGGCTGAAACTTTTTATGCAGAAGAGATAAAGAAAACACCTTTCTTTCCTACTGCCTTAAAATATTTTGTCACATTTAAAGGTAAAGCCAATTCTTTGAGTTCTTTGTGGTCGAGAAGGCTTGGGAAGGAAGGAATTAAACTTTATTTTTCCTAAGCACCCAAGGAAGCCGTGGCCATGGCTTCCTCCGCTCTGGACGTCAGCAGGAGCTGTGTCGCAGCGCTGGGGTCAGCCAAACTTGCCTTCCAGGATGACAAAGTTGGATTCGGGGATGATGGTCAACTTTGGATGTCGATCACAGGCCCATATTGTGTGGAATATGTTTGGGTAACCTCCGCAGAACGAGCAAGTAGGGGTGCCGGGTAAATTTCGAAAGCAATGTGTGAGGTGTTCAGTGGGTAATGTGTTAGTCTGAATCTGTCGGAGGAGGACAGACTGCCGCCTTGTGAGTGTACGATGTGGGGAGAGATGTACCTTGCGCTGCGCGCGAAAAGACTCAAGGTATTCGGGCGGGCTAAAAGACGGCTGTGCTTCGCTTAAGGACAGTTGTGCAAGGCTTAGGGTGGGCCCACAAAATTTTGACGAAGGGTGTACGTTGTGAAACCACCGTATATTGTCAGGGGTAATTACCGCATTAGTGTGCGCGAGCCGTGGGTGCGTTGTTGTCGAGGATGTTGCTCTCGCTGTAAGGTCATTCGAAGGGTCACCGGGTCACGGGAAATTGTTCGGGATTGCAGGTTTGGACCCCCCCAAAGGAAAGCGCGAGCTCGTTGTCGTCAGTTGCTTAATCCTAAGGTTTAAGCTATCATGGATCCCAGGCAGTTCTATGCGAGACAAGGCGACTAACGGCATCAAGACAGAGTTGGCTGCGATGACCCGCGCCATCCAGCGCAGATCTTGCCATCTCGTCCGAGCCCGAGGATTTCTTTTTCTTTGGGCAGCAAACCCTTCCAATCGAGGCACCGGATGAGCTGTCGCGGTACCTGCTGGTATTAGTTGACTACCCGCTGTCGCAGATGAAGAACTTCGAGGGACATGAACCAACTTTTCTTCAAGTACAACACGCCAGTACCCTCAAGCGCTTCCGTGGAACGGCTCTTCAACATTGCCAACGAAGTGTTGACGATAAAACGGGTTCGCCTGTCTGACTCCAACATCGAGGTTCAACTCTTGCCGAGTTCAAACAAGGGACTCTACTTAGTTGCGACTATGCATTCCGGCATTTTTTCCCACTAATTGTTTTCACGTTTTTTTCCCTTCATTCTACATTTTTTTTTCCTCTTCTGCTATATCCTGTAACTTTCAGTTATGTACTTAACTTTTTTCTGCTTGAAGAACCAAAGAATCTGTCGTTTCTGTACCGCGGCACGTGTTTTCTTGTTTTCTCATTACTTTTTATCTATTTGTGGTTGTTTTTTTTTTCACTTTGTAGTGTCGCACTTTGTGTCCGACTATATTTTTTATACTGTAAATATTTTTTACGTACGTGATTAGGCTCCGTGTAATGCTGTGTTCAGACTACCGACGTAACAGCCATATCGTGCGCTATGGTCGTAAAAAAAGCATGTCACGCAGTTCGGTTGGCTGAGACGTGGAATGACGTCATTATTTAAAGAAATTACGACAGTTACGAGGATAGTCTGAACCCGGCCTTATTTCCTGTGCGTTTTCCTTTTGCGTATTTCTAACCACCGCATCTGATTCGTGCGTCGCGTCCACATACTTGACTATCTTTGGTTGTTTCCTTTATCTACTACCCTGATTGCGTTCGGCATACTTTGTAATTCTTGTGCATAGATTTAGTGTGTGACTGCGCTATTTGCTTTTTCTTTTTTTATTATCGTCTTCCGACCTAAAACTTGGATTGCGAACCTCGTAGTCATTACTTGTTCTGCTGTGTTTTGTTACTCGCAAATTTGTGCTGCCTGATCCGCAAAGCTTCACTTTTGTAACCCCTTTACTAAATTCCCTGCAAAGGGGCCTGTAAGGTATTTAAATAAATTGTAATAATAAATGAGCATTCATTAAAGGCCCATGTATTGTTCCTTTCGACGCGGTTTCTAATGCAAGACATTTAATTACGTTCCTGCACGTGAGGAAGTTTCTATTCGCCTATCTGAAGCGCAGTAACCGTACTGCGCATTTGTAAGACTGAAGTGGGAAGTGTCATATGGGCTGGACCTGTAATGGACGAGCACCAAAATCGCAGTTAGACATGTCTGGAGTTTGTCCGGTGCTCCTTGAAAAAAAAAAAAAAAATCGTCTAGGTGCGTTTTTTTGGATTCTTTTTATCTTCAGATAAACTGCTGCCGGTGGTGTTCATATTCCTATAATATATACTAGTTCGATGTGAGTTTTAAATTTCTCACTTTATTTCGGCTCAGGACTCCGACATCATATTTTAATTTAAAAAAAAATTACATGTAACGTTAATGTAACGACACGTTCCAATGTTCGAAGTGGAACTGGAACGCGTTCCTTTCGCAGTAAAGGAACTTGTAACGGAACTCGTTTCAAAATTGGGAAGGAACGAGGAACGAGCTTTCGTTCCTGTTTTAGAGGAACGTGTACAACAGCCTGTAAGGTGTTTTTTTGGCCGAAATCTTCGCCACCGCCAGGTGCCTGCTTGGCGTTATTGAAATTTGGTGTTCGTGTGGAAAATAAAGGAGGGGCTAAAGGAGTGAAAAAGAAGGCGTGTGTCCCCCGCCGCAGGTGCACATATGCGCGGTTCTTTTTTGCTTCACGAGTACGTACATCCCGGCCGATCTGCATCGCCACATCACCGCTGTCAGGGCCCAGTCGTCGTCGCCGTTTCAGCCTTCGCTTAAACGTGATCCGGCAGTATGTCATACGCCGGCGTCTTCATAGCAGGCGTGTCGTCCGGTTTGCATGTAAGAACATCGCGCACTACTGCGAGAAGCAGCCTTCGCGGTACATGTGACGTCGACTACAGCCGTCAATCGACGGAAACGTCGCCCTTGGCCTTGGCCTTGGTGCCTTCCCTTGTAAGATCACCCCGGCCTGCTTGGCCGGCGCCGTCAATTCCGGAGACAGAACGCCTCTGTGTGCGTCGTGCTGCTCGCGCAGGCAGCGGGAGTGCAATGGGAGAGTTAGATGAGCGCAGGCTTCGCGGCTAGAGCACTGCACGGGCCTGATTTTAAGGCCCGATCCCGGCCCGAGCCCGCTTTGTGAAGCCCGAGCCCGACCCGGGCCCGTAACACCTAGCCCGGACCCGGCCCGGGCCCGGTCATTTATTTTTGAGCCTAGGGAGGGCCCGCGCGTATGTGACCAGGCCCGGTCTTTGACGCTGAAGAAAATTTGTTTATTATATTTGGTTCAGTGTCTTCGTAGCGGGTAATCAGACGGAGAATCTAGTCTGTACAATCACGTCATGAAGGGAAACGCAAAAAATAAAGGTTTAAAAGTGCACGTAGTTTAGCTTACAACGTCTGCAGTTCACGTCACATCGACGCCATAATAGCTCGTATTCTTGCAAGAGAGACACCATCACCTTTAGTTGTCTTGGCCACAAGTTGGTATTGCTAAAAAATTTTTATCCACATTTGAAATATCTGAAATATTGTGCGTTGAAATATTTCACTTCCAGTGGTTGTTAAGCGGTGGTTTCTTTATCACGCGAGTTCGATTCCCCGCCGCGGCAGCCGCATTTCGATTGGCCCGACATCTAAAACACGTGTACATACACATAGGCGCACAGCTCCAGGTTGTCTGAATTAATTCCTTCCCCGCTAGGGCATTCCTTGTTACCGCATCTTTGTTATGTTGTACACCAAAATATAAAATCTTGATGCAGTACATAAAATTTCATTAAAATTACAGCATAGTGACTATCAGACCTAGCAAAACACGTTTTTAAAACAATGTGTACAAGTAACATCAAGAAGCGTGCAAAATTAAACTAAGAATATTCATTCTAATGGTCTTTTCTACACTTCACGTCGGAACGATTAACGGCCGGGCCTATGAGTTGAAGCCCGAGCCCGGCCCGGGCCCACGCCGTTGAGCCCGAGCCCGGCCCGGGCCCGCCGATAATCGACTTCGGGCGGCCCGGCCCGGCCCGGGCCCATGCAGTGCTCTATTCACGGCACCCGCCGCGGTGGCTGTAGTGTTGCTGTACACTTACTCTACACTTCCGGGCACAAGTTCTCATTGTCGGTACCCGGCAGCGGCAGCTGTATTTCTGGTCCACAGTTAAACGCAAGAGCACTTGTTGCCGCAAAGATACAAATGTCGTCGAAAGACGATAAATTTAAGCATCCACCAGTTCGCGGGACGTTTGAGCTTAATATTCGCGCCAGAAAGCTTTGGTTCGCACGTGCTGTCTTAGTGATGGGCTGGGAAATGTGCGTGTTCCGTACTCAAAAAAAAAAAAAAAAAAAAGCTTGTGCGCCCGCATGCTCTGAAGGGATCTATTAGTCAACGAAAGCGTTGGATTCGCGGTAAAGCCCCGACGCGTGTAAGAATAGTCTTCAGACAACGAAGCCCGACACGGGTGCAAACTTGGAGAGGAGAAAATCCGCGCAACCCGGACCCGTGCTAGGGACATTCTATCCCCAGATATATAGGCACGAGCCCAGGGCCTCCTGTGCACACCTAACGCCATCTACTGGTTCGCTTTGAACACCACAGGTAGTGAGTCGAGCAGTAGCCAAAACGAACCCGCTGGTCGGCCTGCGTGGCTACAACAAAGACGTTTATCCTCCTCCTCCTAGAGGTAGAGCCCCTGGTTCTGGCCCTAATTGCGTGGGTGTGTACCGCAGCAGTTCTGAGAATTTGTTGGCAAGTCCCGCGATTTTCTTCGAAAGCGAAAGCTGTAAGTGTTTAAGTGACCAGGGCCCGCTTGCTCGAAGCCAAATAAGACAGTCTTATTCACAGTCTAATCTTATTGGCAGTCTTATTCGGGGTCTTATGTTCCCTAGGCTATAAGACGCTTTCTGGAAACTTATAAGACTGCGAATAAGACTGTAAATAAGAACGCAATAAGACTGTGAATAAGCCTGCTCCGAGCAGTCTTATTCACATCTTATGCTGACTTGGTCGGTCGTTTCATCATAAAGATCGACCTCCATACCGTGAAAAACGAGTGCAGTAGCCGTACAAGTGGCGAACGATACCAAGCGGCGGCCGTTCGACCGTCTGCTTGGAACAAATAAATGCCTGTTCCGAGGAGATCGACGCAGTTGGAAACGCCGTCGGGAGAGAGGGTGGAAAGCGACAGACAACGCAGGCGCCGGAAGCCGCAAGGCCTACCTACTTTGAAGTGGCACCGATGGCTGCAGCCAACCACCGTTTTCAAATTTCGCTGTGCGCTATGGGCATGTGCTTGTTTTTCCCGGGTAGCGCGGCTTTTTTTCTCCCTCAGGTCAAACAAAGATGGACACGAGTGATAGTCTGCGGCCCGATATTAGTCCCGACCAGACATCGGGCGGCCAAGCGTGCGGTGTGAATCTGTGATCGTCTGCTATGTCGGCTGTCACCACAGTAGCTACAAAAAGGTGGCACGGAAAGGACGGAACATTTGTTTTGTTTTATAAAATCATGCCCATTAACCCAGGAACAACAAATAGGCGTTCAAAATAGAACTACAATGTGCACAACAAAATTACACACAACATCAAAACACTAGCAGCCTGTAGTATCTCTGCCCGTGAGCGTCAAATAAAATCACGTTTTCAACGAGAAGCTGCGCAGACTCGCGTCTTTACATCCTTCTCGTCGAAAGTGGCGGTTATGAAGCGCATTCTGCTTGAGCAAATGGGATCCGGAGGCGACACGTAAAAGCAGCATGCATAATACCAACATTCGGCTATATTCTTCAGCGCGATTGTTTACTTCGGCAGCCCTCGCTAACTTGCTGCCGGCTAGGCAGCGGGTTGTTGCGATCGTGTGACGTGTCGGCGTTCCAGTCGGCGTGAGCCGCTGGAGTGCTCGTTGCATCCGAGTCTACGACGATGAATCCGAAGCCAATTCGCAACTTTCTCATTTACGGTGAGGTGAAACGCACGACTCGTGTTGCGACAACGTCAGACAACGTCGCTGCTTTTTGCGTCAGCCCAGTGGGTTTCTCGGGCCCACACTTCGAGCAGATCTTTGTTTTACGCGGCCGGGCGACCGAGGCCCGGCCGCGTGAGTTGGCGTACCAAGGATGGCGGATCATTGTAACGTATGTGTCACAAGGACCAAATACGGCGTCTGATGGTCAGCATTTCTTGAATTTATCCAATCATGGTTGAAAATAAACGCATGACCAATGCCGGCGACGGCAACAAGCAGTTTTGCGGCGTATTCCCCGCTTTTCCCTAGGGGCCCCTCTCGTGCTCATCTAGGTACCCGCTGTCCCTATAGTCTTCAATAAGACCGCTCTGTAGACTGGCCCAGCTGCTTTCGAGCAAGCGCACTAGTCCGAATCTTATTCGTGGTCTTATTGAAGCCCGTGAATAAGACTAGACTGTGAATAAGACTGCCAATAAGAACGTGTGTTCGTGCAAGCGGGCCCAGGTGTCTGTGACAGAGCGGGTGACACGGCACTCGAGCCCGGAGGGCTTGCGGTTCCTCATCTCAAGAGGAGAGGAGGAATGATGTTGGTGAGGAGCGGGGCAACCGTCTTTGGTTGCAGGTCCACATGGTGTGCATCAGCGGGGTCAGCTCGAAACGGAGCGTGCTCATTGGCTGTCACACGTTCCCTTGCGCGTGGACACTCAGCAGCTTCTTAGCAGCGGTACGGCTACTAAACTTCCCATCGGCTACGGAGCATCCTACTGTTATATTGTAAATGTTTTCTTAGGTCAGTGATACGCATTATTCTCGTAAATAATGGTGGTTTGACGTCTTTTAGCTTGGCTTCGGTGCGAGGCTCCTAGGACTTCGTTCGATTAAAGTTTTGCAGGGCGCAATAAGTGCCGGGCTTGAACCTATCGGGGGTGCGGAATGTCGACCCGTGCAGCGCTCTACTTTCGAGCGCCCCCACCGAATGCGTAGCTTTCGCTCAGTCGTCTTTCTCCGCGGGCCTATCCCGTCGCGTGCGCGGAAGCGATGCGAAAGGCAGCAGCGGCGGCAGTGTGTGAACGTGCATTAGCGCCCTGCGCAGTCTGCAGCCAGAGGCTGCGAGAGCAGGTGCGCGAAATAGCCGGCTGCATGCTTGCCGCCGTGCACCATCTGTATGAGACGAGCACGGGCTGCTGCTTGCTATCTATAGGCTGAAGTCGCGGCGCCGGGCTGAGGGGAGTCGGGACGCGGTTTCCTCGGTTTAATACGATGTCCACGGGGGCCACAAAACACTTCGAATTGGGCGACCCGCCGTGGTGGCGCAGTGGCTAAGGCGTTGTGCTGCTGAGCACGTGCCACGAGGATGCGGGTTCGGCTCCCGGCCGTGGCGGCCGCTTTACTGATGGAAGCGAAAAGCAAAAAATGCTTGTGTGTACGAGATTTCGGCCCACGATAAAGATCCTCAGGTGGTCAAAATTAAGCCTCCACTGCGGCGCGCCTCATCGCCTGCGTTGCGTCGGCGCGTTAAACCCTACAATCAAACAAATCAGATTCTAATTGGGCGAAATCTAATGAAACGAAACACACACAAACAACACCCACAACGCGACTGTTGTAAAAAATAGTCTGCTGTCGTCGATTACCGTAAACCCAGCAAGCGACTAGGCTTTCATTGCGAAACCACCTCATCACTGAGGGGACGTTCGTTGTTTCGTGTTTCTCTCATCCAAAGGAGCAGCGCCTTCTTTGGGCGTTAAATTTGTCGTGCTTTTTGAAAAGCATGCAGTATTGGGTGGGCGCTTATTCGTGATGAGATTTGAAAGCGTGTCGAGCTTGATTCCTACTTCTGCAGAACCTCCTGCATTCTTTGTGGTTCCTCTCTTTTCTGCATCGTTCGCCGCCAAATCGAGCGTACATGTACGGGCAACGGGTTGTTGCCATGAACGTTGAGACTTATCGCTGCAATCGAAGTTTGGAGCGTCCAACAATACGCGGAAATTTACCAGCGCACGAACAGCTTACACGGTGCTGTCGTAACAAAGAATGTTGAGGACCTCAAAGAGAGGTATGCGTGAGCCGGGCGCGAACCTCGGCTGAGTAATCGTGCCGCTTTATCAACTGCCACACAACTGCGGCAGCGCCGAGACGGCAGTTTTTGCCCTGGAAAATATCGAATCTTATCGAGAACTGACGGTCAACTGGATGATCTTGATTAGGAAATAACTCCTAATTAAAGGATATAATGGGCATTTAGCTTGAAATTATTCAGCAATGTCTTCATTGGGTTGTATGCGCAAAATTGACTGGATCAGCTGATCACTTCTAATTAACCGCGGTTAATTATCGCGATAATTCCAATCAGGCGGCTTCGAACTGTCCGGAGTCGACTGTACGAGGCTCACGCGAACCGTGTAGTTCACACCAGAGGCAAATTGGAGGTCGCTTAACCTTCGCCTTTAAGCGTAGAACGCGATAGGATTATCGCACTCGGCGTTAAGGAATACTCTGCAGTGCGCCCGGCACAGATACACGGCAGCGCATCCGTCACACATGCATCAAAAGCGAGCGGACGCTGTGGTGTATTAGACCCTAGCGCTGACGTCGTCGTACCCCTTACCGGCGCCCACAAGCGGTGAAAACTTTCCTCTCCCGCTTTAACGACCTATCGGGGTAGCGCCTTATGATCCCCGGTTAAAATTTTAGTAGGCGCCGTAAGGGTACGCTACGGGATTTTTCGTTCGCGGCCAACGCCGGCCGGCTTTTTTGCGCCACGGGGCCCTTAGCACTGTGCGTTATAAGTCCTTTCATTCGCGTTGGTGGGTTCTGTTACGCTGCATGGATCAGGCCACACTCGAGCATAGGTCGGCGTACTCACTCGTGAGTACACTCATTTGTACTCATTTGTACTCAAACTCACGAGTGAGTACGATGATGAGTGATCACACCACCCAAAAAAAACAGTGAGTACGATGACGAGTGAGTACAGGGGTAAGTCCACTACTCGTGAGTACAGTACTCATGAGTACACTACTCATGAGTATGAGTACTCATGAGTACAGTATTCATGAGTATGAGTACTCATGAGTTTGAGTATTCATGAGTATGAGTACTCATGAGTACACAACACTCATGAGTACACAGTACTCATGAGTACACAGCACTCATGAGTACAATACTCATGAATACTGTTTCTGCGAGTGCTTGCACTCTTGAGTATATGCACTCCTGAGTACAGTAGTGCAAACAGTAGTGCAAACAAGAAAACGGACGACAAAAGCTGCCACCCGAAGACACGCAGAAAAACGCAGTTTACGGCCACGGCTGCACCGTTAAGCCCCGAGCTCCCCTGAGCCCGACCCGGCCTGAGAACAAGAGGAGACGCCAGACGCAACGCGAGTGCTTACGTTCCGTTTCGCTTTCTCACATGTACTTGCCTTCGCGCAGTAAGTCGCCCAACGACAGTGCACCGCGTCAAACGTTTTCTCCCTCTGTCCTGATTTATATGTAACCTGTGTTTTTCTAATCAATTAAACAATTTATTTTTCTACTTAGTTTTTCATTCGAGCTACGACCTAGCTAACAGTGCAGATAAGTTGATTATTCGTGAGTAATACAAATTGAGTACTCATGAGTACAGATTGAGTACTCATGAGTGCAGAATGAGTAGTACTCATGAGTGCAGAATGAGTAGTACTCATGAGTACAGATTGAGTACTCATGAGTACAGAGTGACTACTCATGAGTACAGATTCAGTACTCATGAGTACAGATTGAGTACGAATACTCGTGAGGACAAATGAGTTTGAGTACAAGTGAGTACGATTACAAATGAGTATTTGATGAGTGAGTACGAGTGATTTTGTGAACAGACGAACTTTTTGAGTCTGAGTTTGATTGAGTACAGCGTGAATGAAAAAAAATAGTGATTGAGTTTGAGTGAGTTCTTTCTGTTTTGCCGACCTATGCACTCGAGTGTAGCAATATAATGACCGCTGTGTCTGTTCGCCGAGCTGGAGGCAGCTGAAGGCAAAATATACGCCGCGTGGGCGCAGGATTTACTAGGCATGTGCCGCGAGGTTCCTGATGCTGTAAACATCGAAGGAAGGCGTGGCGCAACTCTGGACGTGCACGAAAGAGAGTCCGAAGACACTTCAGCGCTTCCGAGGACACCGAAGCGCTTCTTAGGGGTTCTGAATGCGGAAGCACTGATGTCCAATTGAGCGCCTGAGACACTTTGCTTCCGCCCCGCATTCTCGAAAGGGCTTCGTTCTTTTGCCACGTGAGACTTACGCTTTGCTTCAGGATCCGCTTCCGCCTGAACGCTTTCGAATGGCTTCGATCTGTCTCCTAGGCGTTTCGTCGCTGCTCGTTCCTGCCGCCGTGTGTTGAGGGTTGACGGCGATGCTGGATTTCGCTGCCTGTCTCTTCGCTCGCCTGGCTGCACTCTTCCGCTCCCTTAGTTCACCTAAGGTGCACTGGAGTGGACGGCCACCTTCCGCTACTGCCGACTTCAAGCACGTGCCATGGAACGCCTCGCGCTATGGAAAGCTTCGAAGACATGTGGCCTAGGAGCCGTTTCGCTGTTACCGACGCCGACGCGGTCTTTTCACTCAGTGGGCCATTGAATACTTTCGCATTCACAAGGGCATTAACCCAGTGCAAAGGCGAAGTAGCACAGCCTGTGTACTAACTCTTCTGAGCCATTTAGCCTGCGGAAGTGGTTACTAGGTGAGGTTTGTGTCTTTTTAAAAACACCTTCGCAACAGCTGAACAGAAGCTGTCAGCTCCCATTTTGTTTGCTTATATGTTTCTTTTTTTACTCTTGTTTTCTTCAGAGGCATTCCGCCAGTCCCGTTTTACCGTTTCGCTGTCACGAATCACAGTGCGGCAAGACGTACGGGGCGGCGTTCCCCGTGTTCACTTTTTAAGCATTGCGTTAATACACAAGCGCTGCTGCTGCTGCGAGGGGTGTACTTGTATTTACGACGCCTAAGTCTACCGATAGAGTCCAACTCTCTTTTCCACTTTATTCTTCCCTCTTTTGCTGACTGGGTAGAAAAATTCGGTGGTCTGTGCGCGCACGCAAACAGTCGCATCGCGACTCATCTCAAGCGCGTGCCGTCGTCCTTTGTCGGGCGGTGATTCCTAAAGGACAGGAGGCTCGCGTGGACAAGGTGTCTCGGACTGCGCTTCTCGCTGTTCCGCGGCCGTTTTGAATGGGTCTCCAAGCCAACGTGGGCATCGAGCGCCCCTTCGGCCGCGACTTCTCTTTGGACGGCGCCGCTTCCGCGTGTGTGCGAGGGAGCCCTCTGGGGGCACGCTTCCCTTGGCGCGTGTCGTCGGGGAGGGCTGGAGAGAATCCTCTGCCCCTTGCAACGTCGTCGTCACGCGCTGTTTCTCGGTCGGGCCCCAGTGCGAGAAAGGCGGGGGTGTCCCCTAAAGGGGCGGTGGGCACACCGTGCACGCGCTTCGTCGGTGCCTCGGCCTGACGGCAAGCTCCGAAGAGGTGGCTGCATCGCTGCGAATACATGACGGCAGCACCCAAAAGCGCGTACAGCGCTCGTGCGAAGCCCGCCGAGTGCGGATGCGCGCTTTTTCCCCCTGGTCGTCCCCACCCTATCGGTTCCACTGTTTGGCGTGTGGGCTTCCGATTCCTTTATTTCTAGCAGCGTTGCGCCGTTGTGGGTGGTGGTGGTGGTGGTAACAACATTTATTATGTATGTAGCCGGTCGCCCCGCGTGCGCTTCGAATTTCTGCTTGTCACCCCGCAAGATAGTTACTGGCCCTTTTGGTGGAGAGCGACGAGGTCGGCATGACCTGGTGTGGCCGCGCTTGTGACGGCGTGGCACAGTCCGTTTCCGTGGCGTCTACCCCGACATACTACTATAACAGCAAAGCGCGCGCGTCGCCGCGGAACTTGCGTCTGTGTGCGCAGGATAAAGAGATGTACGGCGCAGATGCACACGGGTGAGCCCTTTTGGCGCCGCGCGAGCAGAACCGTGTCTCTCTCTCTTCCGTGTTTCGCAGCCGGCCGTTTGTCCCGCATGCGTGCTCACGGGAAAAATACAGCTCGCTTTCGATGTGTGGACATTGGAGACGTGATGCATGTCGCCTTTACCGATTGTTTTCCTCTCTTCTCTGCCTCCCCCCCCCCCCCCCCCCCCCCCGGCCCCCCTTTTTTTTCTTTCCTCCCACGGCTCATAAAATTATCTCCGTCTATGCGCTTTGAATATCTCGTTTTGTGAGATTTTATTCTAGTAGCGCTGTTTTTCTTCTCCCCACTGCGATAGCTAAGCGGCGTCCACGGTCATCCCTCCCCGGCTGTGCGGCAGAAGTAGCTCTGAGGGGAGAGCTCGTCATTAGCATACGGGACAACTGCGGTAGGCGGAGGTTGACTGTTAGATGGAAGAGGGGGAAAAAATGACGCAGCTTGCCCTAGTGGTGCGAGGCGGGAGAAACAGCAAAGCCAGCGGCCCCTCGCCCTTCGTCGGAGACCCGGCTTTTGCACCTCTCATGGATTTCTGAACTTGCCGCTGGAAGTTCTCCTAGACTGGTCGGCTCGGGTCGTTTCGTCCGCAGGCTCTCACATCTCTCCCAAAGTGGACCATGTTGGCACGCTCTAAAACCCGCGGCGAAGTCCAAATCCAACGCCCGCGCTACGAACTCAAAGGAAATGCTGTGTGCCCGGAATGGGATGGCAGCTGTCGGATTGACGCCGGTTTCGTAACGCGAGGGACCTAGGTTCGATTCCGAACACTCAAGCTTTTTTTTTTCCTTTCCGATTAGCCGCGTTATTGCTCCCCGCCGCGGCTAACCCCATACCGCTCAGGTCTTTGGGGTGGCCCCGTACAATAAAGAAAAAAAAAAAAAAGAAAAAAAATGAGGTGGCCCATGGTTAGGTCGCCGGTCTCACGGCGTAAAGGTCCCGGGTTCGATTCCCTGCACCTCCCTAGCCATATTTTTTTCTTGGGACTTCGAGTTTTTTTGCTGCGACGGACGAACAAAGCTCGGCCTAAACAGCGCTGTTGTTAAAAGTTGGCTGTCGGGTGAGCACGCTGGTCTCCCAGAAGCAGCACTGTATGCGGCATAGAGGTTCACACTAATATATTCTAGAGGGGAGTCTGGCGCCATTGTCTAGGCGAGCGCGCTTCAGGGAACGTTCTGTCTTGTGTACCTGGTAGGAACGTTCGAGTTGTCCTTGGCATGGCTCATGAACAGGCTGGAAAGCTGCGTGTGGATGAAAAAAAAAGCAATATCGTTGTAAAATATTATTTGAGGTTGTTTAATATAATTAAGAAAATATACCTCCAAGAGACTTAATTGTCCAGAATTATTCCGAAGCTGCATGCAAGACGTACAAGAAAAAAGAATGTTACCATTTTTCGTTGATTTTGGCTTCAAGATGAAAAGAAGCCATGTGGCTAGCCAAACCAAGTATGTGAAGAACGTTGCTATAGCTGCCGTGGCGACGCCCATGACGGCATGCTATTGCAGGGGCAGATGTACGTATTTGTACGGAACACTATGTTATACGGTGCAGCCGGACTTCCAGCGGGAGCCACTGGACGGCGCATTGCGTTGCACGGCCTGTACGCAGACCAGGACGTCTGCCTTGCAGGTGCGCCTACGGACTTCGCCGCGGCGCGCGCCTCTGCGTCGGTCTTTCTCGGCGCTTTCGTTGTTAGGCTTACGGATGGGGGAAGATTGGATACCACTGCATTTCCTCCTTCACTGTCTGGCAGCTTCTCAAGGGTATGGTTCAGCACTTGGCCACGCTGTGTGAGTTATCGGTGTTCTCATGCCGTAGTCATTCTCTCTGGAGGGAATGGGAGGGGGCTAAATGGCCAGACGAGTGGGCTCTGTCGAAACTGGCATCATCACATTGTAAACAAACGCCACGCCCAACCAGCGCTGCTTACGCGTTCCGTTCTCTGTGCGTTTCCCAGGCATCTACCCCGCGTTTCGTTCCGCCTGAGCGCACGCCACTCGTTCTCGGAGAGAGAGAGGAGAGAGAGAGAGAGAGAGAGAGAGAGAGAGAGAGAGAGAGAGAGAGAGAGAGAGAGAGAGAGAGGATGAGATGAGAGATCCAACCCCCTTGCAGCCCTGATGTAAAAAGAAATCATGCGTCGGATTCCGACTGTTTATTCCGTCGGTCGTTCTCGGCTAACCACACGGGGCAACCTATATGAGTGCATTCGATGTTGGGCTGCTCGATATAGCATTGATTTTCATTAAAAGCGTCGCCAAGGGCGCATTTGAAACTGTCATATTATGTCCACCCTCTTTCGGCAATCTTTCCTTCTTGCCGTTCTCCAAGTGTACTAGCGCTTTTCTGCTGTTGTCTTTCGGCCTCTTTCGGCCTTTCGTCTTTCGGCCTCTTCACCCGGCTCTCACTGCGTAGGGGTGTTCGCATCGGTTTAGCGGCGCCCGGCAAATTATGAACGCGTATTGCGGTTGTTCCAAGTTCAACTTCGAAACTTTAACCGCCGAGGCTACGCCTGGGGGATGAAGCGCGCCGTAGAGCAGGGCTGACGAACGTAGACTACCGAGATAGTGTACGCCGATTTCTCGACACATGGCCGACTTCGCGCTTGCGCATTCCCCGCAGAGCTGAATTGAAATCGAGTCACTGCATCGTGACCAGCGAGGATTGCTTGAGACGAATCTAGGGAAGAACGAATAAAAAATGCGGGGAAGTTACCCACTAGCTCTTTGGGCAGCAGCAAAATAAGCTCGTTTTTCTAAACTGGAGCAGCGTAACTGCCTCCGCACACCTCGTGCTACTCGTTTCCGAGGTCCTCATTACGAGCAGTGTCGACGCGAGGCTTTAAATCTCCGAGTGGAGCGGAACTTTGCGTGGTCATTTCTCGTTGCCGGGCCTCGGAAGCGACGTCGGGTCTGCATCGTTTCCGTGGCCTGCCGCGCGGTGTCCACACTAGTTCCTGTTTTGCAGCAGTGACCTTCGGGCTCAGTGCGCGGCAGGGCCATTATCCTGCACTTTCGAAAACGGCAGCCTTGGCGCAGAGCCGTAGCAGGCGCGGCGTGTCGCCGCCGGCAAGTCACCCTCGACTGGAGAGCTTTAAAAAAGGCCACCGGGCGCTGAGAAATGAACGCAGTTTTTCTAACACGCAGCGACACACATGCGGCAGAGCCTCCTCAAGTCCGGCTCGGTTAAATGGAGCATATATCGAATGTAGAGCCTATTATTGTCAAGGTCGACCGTGCATTTTTACCTCCTATCTCGGGATAGCTTCGAAGGTTATGTATAACGCGAAATGTAGGCTGCGCCACGTGGAGGTCGGCAGATGCTCATTATGAACATACTGGCTTTATAAGAAACCATTTGCCTTCTCTGGTGGCCGGATTATCTGAGATTCAAGATAGTTACGAAGAGAAATAGTTTTAGTGTCCAAACAACGACGCGTGCGCTCCTGCTTTATGGGAGGTTTGTTTTCACCTTATACCATTTCCCGTTCCTTCCCGTTTTCCCTTGCGTCTGTCACCGCCTACAGCTCGTAATTTGCTTTGCGTTGTGTTCGGCTATTAGATCCACCGTGCTATTTTGGCATTTTTAAAAATTAAATGTAGGTGCACCACAAAGCAACCGTCGCGGCATTTTAGAGCCAAAGAATGTGCGTATATAATCTGGTAACTTCATTGAATGTTTCGTGTGTTTCCAAACAAAGTGCTTTTATTTGCTAAAAATTGCCTTCCTCTTTGTAGAAAGCGAGCCTAACTCAGTCGTGGGCTTCAGAGATAATAGGGCACTGCTCTTCTGTCAGCAAGCTATCGTGTAAAGATCGGAAACCTGATGCCTAGGCTTGACGCGCATGTGAGCGGATGGCGTTCCCACTTGGGAACGCCGTCCACTCACACGCTGAGGGAGTAGTGTGGTGAGCTTGTAAAATGTCTCTGATGTACAATCGTTTCAGTCACACAGTCATGTTATCATTTCAGTCAATTTAGCGAGGTGTCAGCTATTCTTGTAATTGGTCATAACGTGTACGCGCTTTACCTGGGACCTTGAGAGCTTGGCATGGACGCAATGTTATTCGTTGATTGGCTCCTTAAATTCGCCGCAAATAACGCCCATTTATCTATTTAAACTTCGAAGCTATCAAACTGGAGTAATTGCATACAACGTGTCGATGTGTTTGTCTTCAAATAAAGAACCGGTTCTGTTGAATGCATTGAGGCCGACCTTTCACTAAGGCCCATTTTTTTAACAGCAAAAAAAGGAAAACCTTCTAGCGAGTCTCCGCGACGGACGGTAAAGATGTTTTAGTGTCAAAGGTAGACGAATCACCTCGCTATATAAGCTTTCACCACACCTCAAACTCATAACAGGGCTCTCGACTTCACCAAAACCTCACCTGGCTGTCAGCCTCAAGCTGATCAATTACTTCTCGTCATTAATCTCAGGTCCGTCGGAAGTTTTCTTGAAGACGCAAGGACTTCATATATGTCAAACGTACGCACTACGTACTTAGCTGTTGGTCTTATAGTACTTACTTACGACGATCAGTACTAACTTGTTAATTGAATCAAAACTTAGTCTTGCTGAGCTGTCTAGAAGTTCCGTCATCTATGACGGGCTGAACGACTGTCGCACGCGTTAGCCAGAGCGCTTATAAATGCCGCAATATTTCCGTGAGCAAATTTAAGTGCACCGTTCTGCGCAAGCGGATGGCAAGTCCCACTCCTTGAAATGTTTACTTGTGTGTGGAGTTAATTTAAAATGTCGAGGGTAAATATAGAAAACTTTGTGAGCATATAAACTCACTGAATTTTCTAATCCGCTATAAAAGTAACGATATGTTAGGAAAAGTGTACGCACGAATCACAGTATTTATTTTATTTATTTGACATACTGCCAATCCCATCGGGGATTTTAGCAGGAAGGGCGTGAACATAAAATATCGAATAAGTACACAATAGAGACACATGCATCGATAAGGACACAATAAAACTAACATAATCGGATCATTTACATTTTTAGATCAAGAAAAGCATAAAACGAAGAGTAAGCAAAAGTTGTCGTAACAAAATAAATGCATCGACATTGAATTATGGTTTACACATTGGCATATGCATCAAGAAACACAACAATAATAAAAAAAACTACAGTAAGAAACTACAATACGGCTAAGTAATTCAAGTGAGGGCAACGAAACACACACTGTGAAAACATAACCAAGAATCACCACAGTATTTTCTCTTCTCCTGAATTCAGTACTAAATATAGCTTAAACACAACTGTACACAGACGAAAGAATGTGATAACGTGATACTTCGCTGAGTACAATATACGTACAAACAGACAAATGAGAATCAACTAAGTGACTCCGCTTGCATAACACAAAGTTCACTTTCGACCAGGGTTAAAAACTTCGCTAATTCGGTAGTGATAGAAATATTCGGGTCTAGTTTATTCCATGAGTATTCGTTAAGTCTCATTGGGTCTTTTTGGCGTGTTGTTCTGGTTAGGTCAAACGTGAGATGGGTAGATACATCAATGTTTAGGTGACCATGAATTAATTCATGCATAAATTTTGCACGTGCTAACCTTGTTCTATTCATGAGAGTAAGTAAGCCAGCGTTTTTAATTAGTTCAGTCGGAAAATCTGAATGTCTGTACCCATTATAGATGAACCTCATAGCTTTCCTTTGTAATTCTTCCAGTTTAGTTATTTGCTGTTTTGTGAATGGTGACCAAATGATTTTACCATATTCAAGTAATGATCGTACAAGCGAAGTGTATGCAAGGAGCTTGAAAGGAGGCGGCGCCTGTCGGAGCTGGTATCTAAGTGTAAGCAAGCGGCGTAGGGCAGCGGAAGTAACGTAACTTATGTGTGCGCCCCCATCTTAGGTCTTCAGTTTGATAATTCCAAGATATTTATGCTGATTTACTCTATTTATGTGAATGTCATTTATAGTGTAGTAAAAATGTGACCTAGTTTTTTTTTTCGACTTACCGACAAGAATGTACACTTGTTTGCATTGAGTGACATCTGAAATTTACGGCACCAGTGGGCAACATCTTCTAAAGCAGTATTTAAAGCTGCATGGTCGTCGGTTGAGTTTATTTCGCGATAGAGCATACAGTCGTCCGCGAATCATTTGATTTTCACCTTAATATATGTGGGCAGGTCATTAATAAGGAGAAGAAACAAAATTGGGGCCAGCACGCAGCCTTGCGGGACTCCAGATGATCATCTCGACTTGAACTTTAACCTGACTCATCCTCAAACTCGTCGGCTGAGGTTAAGGCCAAAACCTCTGGCCTCACTCACTGAACAACTCGCTGTCTCTGAACTCACACCCCCAGCTAACTTGATGTGGTGCGGCGAGGTCCATTGAAACCTCAGGCGGCGAAAACGTCAAGAGGTTTCCCACCCAAGAATGATTGCACTCGGTGGTAAAACACGCGAAATTAATACGCATCGGGGCAACTTGGATGTTTAGTCTGGTGGGGCTCATACCTGGAATTTATGGCGTCACTGTTCCCGAACACAGCGTCACCTAGAACTTTCGTTACGAAAAAAATTGCAAGAACAATTTAGCATGGGCCCGACCCTATCGTTGCTTAAAGTTAGTGCACATTTGAGGAGTGAGGAAACTTGGAATGCACTAATACATCTATCTCCCAAGTACCTGCAATCCGTATTTATTTCAGCGTTCTTTTAAGTATACGCATCGTCTTTCCGTCTGGAGGCAAAATCTTTAGAACTCATAGTTCCAAACCTCTGGCTTCAGGTAGCGTTTCTTGACCTTAGTCGTCGCAGAAAAATCTGAAACACTTCTTCTGAATGTTCCTTTTGCTCGCTGAACAAACGTTCGTCATCTTGAACGTACGTGGCCGGCATGGCCGCTGTGGGTCGCGGGCGCAAGCGCACCATGCCTTCCCGTAATGTGGGGACGAGGTGGGGTCGAGTTAAACCTAACAGGCCTACCTTTTTCTCCCAATTCACCGTCCCATAAAATAATGAGCGCGCGTATTCCCTGCTACAAACTTCAGGCGCTCGGGGAGTATACCCTTAGCTGTGTCGGTTCAAAGCACTTTCGAGTCCAGGTGGGCGAAGTTAGGTGAAAGCGTTGCCCTTTCCGCGGAGCGATGTGAACGTGCCAACGCGCTGATCGGCACTCCACAGACCCCGGTGGATTGTACGGATGCTGCGAGCGGGCGGCGAGAACCGCTCTATCGGTGATAGGCCACGATGTTATTCTTACGGTGGCCTCAACCTGAGTGAGGCCAGTTGTCCCTGATTTGATAACACACGTGGACGGACCTCCGCTCAGCCGAGATTTTGATGCCCGGCTGTGTACAGCGCGATCACACACGTCGTTGATATGAGTTGGGGAGAGCTTTGGGGGGCGAAAACCGCGGTGTAGCTTCTAGTGGGAGCCCGATGGCAGCGTGGCCGCTTGCATCAGAAGAAGACATCGTGCGCTTGGTTAGCATGAAAGCTGATCTTGCTCGGCAAGCCATGGCCACGAAGTTTCTATGTTATTTAATACGCTTTCTGAGAACGACGGACTTGCACAAAAGGCTGCAGTGACACTGACTGAGCTTGAATGTCTAGTGCCCTAACGCAGTGCTTACCTCTCTCTCT